>UZAE01012687.1:0-25209 GCA_900617975.1 Rodentolepis nana | reverse complement strand
GGTGGGGAACAGAAGAGTGATTTACAGATGTAAAAAGACAGACATGAAGGCAGAGGAAAGGTAGGATGAGTACTGCGCCAGAAGTCAATCGCCAGTTAATAGACTTTTTTGCCGTATGAGTATACGTTGCCCAGGGGGGCACCACGTGGAGGTAAATCTATCGCGCACCCCATGTGTAATATTATTTTAGCTAAACAAGTTAATCCATTACCTAACATTTTACACAACCTGCGAAGGTATATCATCTAGCAGAGCGAAATATTTTAATTGACCTTGTTGTGGAGATAATGTACAATCTCAATTTCACAAACCTTTTAATTTCCCGAAATGTTGGAGCTTTCGCTCCAACCACTCTTCTGTTTGACTAACTCTCAGGGTGTTCAAGAGACTTACCTTCACGTGGTACAAACTGGGCAATGTATAAACCGGAAGTTGACATTTGACATTAAATTATCATGACCTCACTGTATGTCATATTCGACCACTCCTACAGTAATCATCTTACCTTTTCCTCTACAGTTGTGTCTGTCTGCCTCTTTTACATCTGTGAATCACTCTTCTGTTTTTTTTTTTGCTACTGGTACCCAAGACTGCAATTTTCACCCAACAGATATTGGAAACCACTAAATAAGCCCACCAAATCAATTGTCTCGAGATTCATGTCCACCAATCCTATTCTAATTATACACAGTTCCTTCTAAGTTTAGCCTTAGGATACTTCCACCACACTGAAGTCAATTGATTCAGGTATTTACTAATGTAGATTTGGAAATATTTAAAAATCTAATTGCCACACTTATCAAACAATCATATGTAATGTGCTGGTAGATTATATTATCTATAATTTAAACCTTGAAATTAAATCAACTCAGTTTTTTTAAAGTATTCACAATGTGAAATCCAGTAGATAATTCTATTTATATCTTAAATCCCAACATTTAAGGCACATTGCAATTTGATTAAAATCGTTTGAATTTGAAATGTTTTCGAAAAATGATGTAATCAGCTACAAAATTGACATTCATTAAACAAAAGGTTTTTATTGAACACTAAAGTTACTGAAGGTAGGTTGCAGAAGTGATTGAATATAATCACTTTACGTCAGCATTTGCTAATTAAAGAGCGTTCACTACATAACCACGTGGTTTACTTTCTGCTTTTAAAGTTTGCTTTAGGACATATGAGTGGGTTTACTCACCACGTTTAGACTTTCTGGGAACCAATGAAAGCAAAGCAAAATTTTGCACTACCAATAACACAACAAACAATCTACTTTTAATGCCTCATTGGTTAGCCTATTTAACCTTCACTTTCTATATATTGCCACGCTTTTGGAGTAAATAATTATCAATCTCGGATTATATAAATTTTTGTGGCTCCTCTGAGCGCATGCTTGAGTAAGTTAGGACCTGATTTTATGACTTTTAATCTTGATGCGATTATTTAAAAGCACATTTTGTTACAGTCCTCAAATCGCTAAGCAGATACTAAAGCTCCTGGATTTTGATGATTCAGGGACTGTTCGAGTTTCCGATCTCCGGAAAGCCTTCATGGGTACTGGATTATCGCAGGCCGACGTGAACGAATTCATTCGAGCTTATGCTCGGGTCGATAATGGTGTTATTAATCTCGAAGAACTTACAGAAATCCTCAACACCGTCCACAGGAAGACCAGCAGAGCCATCTGAAAACAGTTTAGAGCAGCATTTATCCACCCCCCCCCCCCCCCCCCCCCCCCCCCCCCACCCCTCTCTCAACTGCATCCATATTATCAAGCATACTCTCTTTTTCTCGGTGATAATGGGGCTATTTTTATACACTGCACATCAAATCTTATATTTACTAATTTTAAATAAATTTGGCCTATTGATTCGTTAAGGCCACAAGATTAAATCGCTGCTCTTATTCTATGTGTCAGAACGTAGGTGTTTAATTAACTGATCTAAGTAGTTTAGTGTTTTCCATCAGTGGGGCAGGAAAATCAATCGTGTCTGATTAATTGGCAAGAAAGTTTAAAATCGACAAAGTTTTAAGGGATGAAATTTACTGTGTCGGTGCTAAGGTTATATCGATTTTGTTAAATCGATTTTCCAATATCGAAATAGGTGAAAAAAGGGTTCCTTTTTCCACTCTAGTCAAAAGAATGAATAGGAATTTAATGCTAATATATACATTTTCATTAAAACCGCTATTCCCAAAGTACGTCCTAATTGGATTTTTGGAAATATTCCACCTAAATGGACGTAAATTCAGTACTGTCAGAACGTATGCAGTCACTGACATCCATCATCTTAAGCCATGGTCTAGACTACAGACGTCGTTTTTTTAAACCACATAAAATGAACTACCACGTATATTAGCCCAAATGTAAAAGGGAATACGAAAATCCCCCTACTTATTCTCGAGAGTTATATGTACAACCTAACCTCGGAATTATAGTCTCAATTTCCTTCCACTACGAGACGAATTAGGACTCTAAATCGGTTCATTTTATTCAATTGAGGAGCCTTTAGGGGTTAAAAGAGTTGTAGCTGACTACTTTTGAAGGCTATTAAGTGAAAATAGATTTCGTGGGCGTTGAAGTACAATCATATTTTAATATTGTAGTCACCTGATAGCAAAGGAAAGTGCTGTTATCAAAATGCAATCAGTTCTAATGGGGGTTTTTTAGTCATTAGAGATGCAATAAGTACAAATAAACTTAAAGTAAGTGAACAGTAATGGGAATACTAATTAGTGAGTTTAAATACTAAACTCAGAATTTATGTTAATCACATCTCTCTTACCTCTTTTTCTTTGGCTCTATAGCATAAAAATAACTTCCACCTTGAACTGTCAAAAATTGGAATTGGGAGGTTCATTAACTTGAAGAGGATTGCAATTGAGCCGGCTTAAACGCATTCCCATCAGTCAATGAGCTACTTAAATGGATGATTGAGTACGCATTGGAGTGTTTTGCTCAAAAATATTTAATAAGTGTTGGAAATGTGACCTAAAATTAACTGAACTCATTCATTACTCGTTTACCCCTAACAACACCGACATTGATATCGATCACCGGAATTAATTTGAATAACGAAATGACAAGAATCCAATAGGGCGGGAAACGCACAAAATTCTATGTTATTAAAAGTGACAACTCATCTGCATTATGGTCTCTAAATGCCTACTTTTCACTCGAATAAGTACTTAATCACTGCATTTTATTGTCCTGAATTGATGGTTGATATTCAAATTCTAGCTACAATACTCACTTTGTGTTAACTCAGTACATGCCTTGTCATTGGTTAGTTAATTCCAAAATGGTTCATATGTGTCATTTTTATGAGGTAAGTACTTCTTTTGGAGACAGACCAAATTAGGTCAGATAACCAGCCCTACAAACCCCCCACCCCCACCCCCACCCCACCACCCACCCTCCAAACCGTCAGAAAGAGAACGAAAGATCTTCTAAACGTAGACACTGTGGAGTATTGAAAAATGACACATGAACGAGAAAAAACGGTGAAATTGGCATTCGGAGGAATTGGCAAGAATGTGGATGCCGTCAATATTGAACGAGAACGCAAGCCCATTTGAGAAATAAGAAAAAAGAGGTGAGTTACAGGGTTCGAGTCCCTTTTTACGTTGATAAGCGACTGAAAACTGGGGAAAAGTTTGAGTCAGTAGGTGCGAAATACATGGAGAGGTGTGGAGAGGGTGGTTATATAAATAATATTCAGTGAGCATATGTACTATGTAGTAGGGTGCCAGCCTATCACATTTAAGGAAAATAGACATTGTCTCCAATGTCGTACTTCCAAAATTTTACTTGCTGATAGCGAAGGAAGCAAAATTTATTTATTTCAAATGGCAGGCATTTTGATAGTTATCATTAGTCCTTTCGTTGACTTCGGGCTTCACAGAAAGGAGGAAAATTAAAATGAAAATTAATTCGATAGGGGAAAAGAAGAGCGATTCACAGATGTAAAATAGACAAACAGACACAAGGGCAGAGAAAAGGCTAGATGGGTACTGTGGAAGGGGTCGAATATGACATACAGTGGGGTCATGGTAGTTTGAAGTCAGAGGTCAACTGTCAGTTAATAGACTTTTTTGCCGTATGAGTATACGTTGCCCTGGGTGCACCACGTAGAGGTAAGTCTATTGCACATCTCGTTTGAGCAGAAAATGGATTTCGATCTAATACACTTACATTTTGCCATTCTTTAGGATATGAAAAGCCAATATTTTCCTTTTCTAAAAGGCGCATTTTTGGATATAGCAAAGGGTCTCAAATTTAATTATATAAGCCCCTAAAGCCATATTTACATTATGCTGCAATCCAAGCACAACTCAGAAATACTAAAACTCTACATTATGCAGGTCAATAAAGGAGTATTTGCTGATAGCAAGTGTATCAAATTTTACTCTTGTACTTTAATTAATTTATTGAATAACTGCGCTATCGTGAAAGCACATAGGAAGAATGATAAAATATCAACCTAATACAGTCGGATTTTTGGGAGAGATAAATGTGTTTAGATGACAACAAGACTTGAATTAAGTGGAAAGGAACTCGGTAAGGGAACCAAGAGTCGAATTGTTGCAATTTAAATGGTTAGCATTAGGGATTGAAGGAAATAAGGGTCCGAAGAGTACAGAAATCCAGGGATTATGAGGTATTTGCATTGCCAGCGCTTCCGTTCACACATTTGCCACTCTTCAATGCTTCCCACAATCATAGCAATATGCACGAGAAGAGACAAAGAGACAAATCGATATTAGCCTGAAAGTGGCATAGTTAAATTCTTTCGCAAAATTGGCGTACAATTTGTGCTTAAAAATGGAATGTGGATGCAAAGACGTATCGAAATCCGAATGTATGTAAAACTAAGTTACTTTATTTTCAGACATTTCGCAACGCTATTTGGTCATATTGATTTTTCGTGCACATAGAAAAGAGCTCGATTTAATACTGACTATCATCTGATTTACTGGTCTTCTAAGCAAAATTAATCGATTTTATCGAGTTATCGGAAAACTAGAGCTCAGCAAGTGCACCATACATGACATTACTAGCTCCACATCTGAAGTACTAAGTAATTAAATGCGATTTAAGATTAAGCTTCTACTTCTTCAAACTCTAAAAGTATTTAAACTCGAGGTATTAAACATAGACGCGTTGACTCAAACAGCTTCCTGGTGGACGTAGAGAGATGCCAGTAAATAGATGAGACATTAGCCACTGTTAAATTAAATTAATCGGTTGTTGAGTTCCCTCGAAAACTTAGCAATTCTTTCAGTCTAAATTCCCTCGTATCCCATCATTCCCCAAAGTACTCATGCAACCTCAACGATAATAAGGAAGCAAAGGTGTTTACCCAAACACAAGTGTGATTGCTATCGAACGCATTTGTTCCATGCATCATCACAACTAGAGGCTCTACAAAGTCCAACCCACGGTAAAAACAGTCCGATGGGAGCACAAACTTCACTTAAAATCTCCACTTGGAACCGAAGGGAAATCCATCTTACATGAAATGCAATTGCTTACTTTGCATTATCTCCAAAATTCAATGCACCAAAGGTTCTTCCCACATGTTAGACAGAACAGAAAAATAGTTATTCCAAAGAGGATTTATGTAAGCGTAAAAGTTTACAGGTCTTCTGACAAGAAATTAAATGCGCTTCAATCTTCCTAACTCCCGCGAACAAACAGGACAATAGTGTACAGTGTCCTTGTAGGACTTCAAACAGAATGGTATGAAGCAGCAGAATATGCCACACCTAAAGTATACTTTGAATAGTGAAACTCAAACCTACCCTATAATACTCAGCACACAGCTCGCGAGGAAGGTAAAAGCTCCATCCTTCCGTAATATAGCCGTATCAACGTCACTTTGACAGGACGTACAAAAAGCTCTTGTGCTCGTTTCACCAAAATGAGGACTCGAAGTGCCTACTTGTCTTGGCGTTGAACTATGTGCAATGCTGTATTAGCAAATTGTTAAATAAGAACAATGAATCAAAATTGTTAAAGTTTAATTCAAGCCTACACTACTGCTCCAGTATCGACGCCCATGACAATACCACAACGCCACAACAACCGAAAATGACGGATATGACGTAGCGGCTGTTATGTCTTCTAACTAACCAATAGGAAACGCAACAACACCTGGGGAAAACTTAATTGGTTCCTCTAGATTAATGAAAGCGGTCTCAGATCTGCACCCACAACCTCTCGTCCACTCCCACGATATGTGGGGGGGGGGGGGGGACAAGTCAACTTTCGGCCTGTTTGCTCACATATGGAATTTATCTGTTCAGCCTCGGTCCCGTTTTGGGCTCCAAAATGCGAAATCAAATTTAGTCGATAACTGTATCGATTAGTTAAAATGACTAAGCTTTAATGTACTCTTTTATTGCTAGAGTTAGCTATATGGAGTTGCACGTATTATTTTTTTGTAATCGGATTAACACGCCATAGAATGGGAATTGAATTGTGTGCAGAAGCAATTTGTAAAATGTCAAATCTGATTATTTTGCCATAATTGACGCCACCAGTTCAAACTTGATTTTCAATGTTACGTTAATGTTGAGTTCTGGAAACTGACTTCCTGCAAGCGTTCCATTTAAATGGAATAATGTAGATGACATGAGAAGTAAATGATTTGGGCGTCGAGTTGCCGTGATTTAAATGAGATGTGAAACTAATGTAGTAAGTTGGAATATCAGGTCAATTTTAAGCAAAAGTAGTTGACTTTTCGTTTGCTTTTAACACGTTGGATGAGACAACTCAGTACTGCGTTGAGATTGATTTCAATTTGCCCGTTTCCCGCATCTAATTGTCATTAGTGAAACACTACAACTCATTTAATCACGTGCACACTTTTATCACCGGAAAATACAATTTATTCGAAAACACTCAACAGTAGGCCAGGTCAATTTTTTTATTAATTCACTAGCTACCTGAGAGGTAGCATTAGAAAAGACAGAACAGAAAAATAGTTATTCCAAAGAGGATTTATGTAAGCGTTAAAGTTTACAGGTCTTCTGACAAGAAATTAAATGCGCTTCAATCTTCCTAACTCCCGCGAACATACAGGACAATAGTGTACAGTGTCCTTGTAGGACTTCAAACAGAATGGTATGAAGCAGCAGAATATACCACAACTAAAGTATACTTCGAAGGGCAAATCTCGAACCTACCCGATAGCACACAGGACACAGCTCGCGAGGTAGGTAAAAGCCCCATCCATCCGCAATATGGACGTATCAACGTCACTTTGAAATTGGCGAATATGACGTAGGGGTGGTTACGTCTTCTAACTTTGCCCAATTCACCAACCAATTGGGAACGACACAACACATGAGCAAAAATAATTGGTTCTTCTAGATTTATTTATTTATTTATAACAAATGCCAGGCATTTTGATAGTTTCATTAGCCCTTTAGGTGACTTCAGGCCTCACAGAAAAGAAGAAATATTAGATCAAATGGCAGGCGTTTTGATTGTTATCATTAGCCCTTTAGTTGACTTCAGTCTTCACAGAGAAGAAGGAGCATCAAAGTGAAAAAAATTCAAGAGGGGGGCAGAAGAGTGTATCAAAGACGAAGGTAGATTAGGTGAAAAAAAGGTGGGATGAGTACTGTGAAGGCAGTCGAATATGACATACAGTGGGGTCATGGAAGTTTGAAGTCAGAAGTCAACTGCCGAATAATAGACTTTTTTGCCGTATGAGTATACGTTGCCCAGGGTGCACCACGTATAGGTAAGTCTATCGCACACCCCGGTTCTTCTAGATTAGTGTAAACAAATTATGGGCGCTATTTCCTAATGACCAGACCTTAATAAATGTTCGGTCGTGTTAATTTTTTCCTTTTATTCACTCAGGGTGAGCTAACTGTGAGGTAGCAGTAGAAGAGCTTGTTTCTAATGTTAACTTGCTTGCCCTTTACCCTTGTCAACATAGTTTATATGATGATCATCAATCAACGCGATTATTAATTTTGATTACTTACCATGGGTTTCTGATTAATCAATAACATCGAGTTGACAGAACAGAAAAATAGTTATTCCAAAGAGGATTTATGTAAGCGTTAAAGTTTACAGGTCTTCTGACAAGAAATTAAATGCGCTTCAATCTTCCTAACTCCCGCGAACAAACAGGACAATAGTGTACAGTGTCCTTGTAGGACTTCAAACAGAATGGTATGAAGCAGCAGAATATACCACAACTAAAGTATACTTCGAAGGGCAAATCTCGAACCTACCCGATAGCACACAGGACATAGCTCGCGAGGAAGGTAAAAGCTCCATCCTTCCGTAATATAGCCGTATCAACGTCACTTTGACAGGTCGTACAAAACGCTCTTGCGCTCGTTTCACCAAAATAAGGACACGAAGTGCCTTCTTGTCTTGGTGTTGCAAGTTGTTTGCTGAAATATTAGCATACAATTAAAAAAGAACAATAAATCAAAATTGCTAAAGTTTAATTCAAGCCCACACTACTGCTCCAGTATCGACGCCCATCACAATACCACAACGCCACCACAACCGAAAATGACGAGTATGACGTAGCGGTTGCAACATCTTCTAACTTTGCCCACTTTACCAGCCAATTGGAAACGAAGCAACACCTGAACAAAAATAATTGGTTCCTCTAGATTAGTGTAAGTGGGCTCAGATCTGCACCCACAACCTCGCGTCCTCTCCCACTATATGTGTGGGGGGGATACGCACTTTTTTATCTCCTTGTTTACGTACGGGATCTCTTTGTTCAGCCTTGGTCCGTTTTAGGCTCCACAATGCGAAATCTGATTTAGTCGATAACCGGCTATATTATTTAAAACTCTTACACTCTTAGGCGCGCCTTTTGGTGTTAGAGTTATTAATGTAGAGTTGCAGGTATTATTTCTTTGTAATCGGATTAACATGTCGCAGAATGGGAATTGAATTTGATTCGGAGGCTATTTGCAACATGTCAAATCTGATTATTTTGCCATAATTGATGTCACCAGTTCAAAATTGATTTTCAATGTTACACTAATGTTGAGTTCTGGAGACTGACTTCCTGCAAGCGTTCCATTTAAATGGAATAATGTAGATAATGTGAGAAGTAAATGATTTCTTTGTCGAGTTACCGTGAGATGTGAAACTAACGTAGTAAGTTGGAATATCAGGTCAATTTTAAGCAAAAGTAGTTGCCTTTCCGTTTGCTTTTAACAAGTTGGATGAGACAACTCAGTAATGCGTAAAGATTGATTTCAATTTTCACGTTTTCCCTCGTTATGATGATTAAGCACTACACTTCTGGTAGTAGTGGTGAGATAAAAATCAGTTTAAACATAAAGTTAATTGCATATGTTTTGGAGAATGGCGTGAAATGTTACGCTAACAAGCCTTGACTCATTCTCAGTAACCCATATGGTAGGAGCCATCAAGCGCAATTCCTCGTCTCCTATTCTATTACAGTCTCCCAGGGGTATAAATCTCCAAATGAATGCCGAATATATACGCATCGATTTCTCGATAAATTATTTGCTTTTCAAATAGAAAATTACCATGCAATACCAATTTCATAAGACTATACAATGCATCACCGCACTCTCACATTCATGTGAAAAATGGTTAAGTCTCATCTATTATCCTAGTTTATGGGAGACATTATGCACATCAGGTGCAGTATAGCAACTAAGTTAGGCTAAATGAAGCACATATGTCACACATAGAGCAGATCAATAGGAAGTTGAACCATATGAGACCAGTGTGGACAATGGCAAGACTAGAAAGAATATGTACGCAGTTTCATGTCGGTCGTTCTAGGGGGGGGGGGGGGGGGGAGGGAATTGCGATCATCAAAGGTATACCTCTCTCCAACTGTTCTCTTAACGTCTCTTATATTTACTCGCCTATAGAGGATACGAGGTTTGACCTTGAGTTTTTAACTTTCCATCGTGAGAAGTGCCTCACTTCACAATTTTACAATCTGTCCCCACATTTTCACGTTCGCACCACTAACATCATTGTTGTTGAAGTAGACACTTCACGAGTCATGTTTTCTATCCTGAACTCTGGCTCTAATCACCACCTAGTTCACCGCAAAAATTGTAAATATGTGACTTGGAGTAATGAAATCGGGCTAAAAGAATTTCACCGAAGAGCCAGGAAGGCAATGGGAGGGGGGGGGGAGGGTGGGTTTCAGGGGTATTTTCACAAAATTTTCTTTTGATTCACTTCGCATAACCGTTTATCTCATAAGCGCTCAGTTATGACACTGGCACATTTGATATCCATTTCGTTTGAAAGATTTTCTAATGAGATTTTATTATTTTCTCCAGTATTTCTACGGATTCAAAAGCATATATCAGACAAAAGGTCACCAACCAATCACATGTCCCAGTTTTCAGGGTTGGAGACGGGTGTGAGACCACTTTTTTCACTTAAACAAAAACAACCTTAACGGAGTGATAATGCCAATATGAATGAAATAGAACCAATTCTTTTTCTCATATTAATTAGTATTTTCGTTCTGACTAATGCACTTAGCCGAAAACCATTAATCAACAAGGCATCAATGTCACCACTCACATGGCAACCGACAGAGCAACTTGAAGGTGCATTTGTAAACTTTGAATACCGCTATCCGTACTATTTACAATCCACTTTAAGAAAAAAAAACATCGGAAAAATTTTTTACTCAAAATAGAAAAAAAGAGTCACCAAAACAAAATTAGTTCATCTACCTATATTTTGCGTAGATAGGTGGAAGGACCTATGAATAGCATCAAACAGTACATTCCATGACTTGAAAAAGCACATTGTAATTGTAATCTTATCTCCTATTAGAAATATATAATATAATATAATAAATAAACAAATAAAGAGGCGGTAGTGCTGATAGTAGAGCCACTTTTCGAAGGATATTGATGTCAATAAATAACACCATTTGCTCAATTGGAGAGTTAAGACGAGTTAAAACACATTTGCAAACATTTTTTTAATTTATTTCAAATGACAGGCGTTTTGATAGCTATCACCAGCCCCATAGCTGACTTCGGGCTTAATAGAGGGGAGGAGCACCAAAGTGAGAAAAATTCGAGAGGGAGAACAGAAGAGTGATTCACAGATGCAAAAGGGACAGGCAGACACAAAGGCAGAGAAAAAGGTAAGTTGAGTACCCTGGAGGTGCTCGAATATGACGTTGAGTCGGGTCATGATAGTTAGAAGTCACAAGTCAACTACCGGTTTATAGATTTATTACCGTATGAGTATACGTTGTCCAGGTTGCACCACGTGGAGGTAAGTCTATCGCACACCTCTCGAACATAAATTTCAATTAATCATCCTTTCTTCCTCCCCAGAATGAGAAAAAACGGAGGTGATACGACCTGCACTACAAGATATTTACCCCACCAAATCTACTTATTCAAAATGAATTTTAGACAGGGAAACCGTTCTTTCTTGAACAAGTCCCACTGAAGCTCAACTCGATGTTATTGATTAATCAGAAACCCATGGTAAGTAATCAAAATTAATAATCGCGTTGATTGATGATCATCATATAAACTATGTTGACAAGGGTAAAGGGCAAGCAAGTTAACATTAGAAACAAGCTCTTCTACTGCTACCTCACAGTTAGCTCACCCTGAGTGAATAAAAGGAAAAAATTAACACGACCGAACATTTATTAAGGTCTGGTCATTAGGAAATAGCGCCCATAATTTGTTTACACTAATCTAGAAGAACCGGGGTGTGCGATAGACTTACCTATACGTGGTGCACCCTGGGCAACGTATACTCATACGGCAAAAAAGTCTATTATTCGGCAGTTGACTTCTGACTTCAAACTTCCATGACCCCACTGTATGTCATATTCGACTGCCTTCACAGTACTCATCCCACCTTTTTTTCACCTAATCTACCTTCGTCTTTGATACACTCTTCTGCCCCCCTCTTGAATTTTTTTCACTTTGATGCTCCTTCTTCTCTGTGAAGACTGAAGTCAACTAAAGGGCTAATGATAACAATCAAAACGCCTGCCATTTGATCTAATATTTCTTCTTTTCTGTGAGGCCTGAAGTCACCTAAAGGGCTAATGAAACTATCAAAATGCCTGGCATTTGTTATAAATAAATAAATAAATCTAGAAGAACCAATTATTTTTGCTCATGTGTTGTGTCGTTCCCAATTGGTTGGTGAATTGGGCAAAGTTAGAAGACGTAACCACCCCTACGTCATATTCGCCAATTTCAAAGTGACGTTGATACGTCCATATTGCGGATGGATGGGGCTTTTACCTACCTCGCGAGCTGTGTCCTGTGTGCTATCGGGTAGGTTCGAGATTTGCCCTTCGAAGTATACTTTAGTTGTGGTATATTCTGCTGCTTCATACCATTCTGTTTGAAGTCCTACAAGGACACTGTACACTATTGTCCTGTATGTTCGCGGGAGTTAGGAAGATTGAAGCGCATNCCAATTAAGTTTTCCCCAGGTGTTGTTGCGTTTCCTATTGGTTAGTTAGAAGACATAACAGCCGCTACGTCATATCCGTCATTTTCGGTTGTTGTGGCGTTGTGGTATTGTCATGGGCGTCGATACTGGAGCAGTAGTGTAGGCTTGAATTAAACTTTAACAATTTTGATTCATTGTTCTTATTTAACAATTTGCTAATACAGCATTGCACATAGTTCAACGCCAAGACAAGTAGGCACTTCGAGTCCTCATTTTGGTGAAACGAGCACAAGAGCTTTTTGTACGTCCTGTCAAAGTGACGTTGATACGGCTATATTACGGAAGGATGGAGCTTTTACCTTCCTCGCGAGCTGTGTGCTGAGTATTATAGGGTAGGTTTGAGTTTCACTATTCAAAGTATACTTTAGGTGTGGCATATTCTGCTGCTTCATACCATTCTGTTTGAAGTCCTACAAGGACACTGTACACTATTGTCCTGTTTGTTCGCGGGAGTTAGGAAGATTGAAGCGCATTTAATTTCTTGTCAGAAGACCTGTAAACTTTTACGCTTACATAAATCCTCTTTGGAATAACTATTTTTCTGTTCTGTCTAACATGTGGGAAGAACCTTTGGTGCATTGAATTTTGGAGATAATGCAAAGTAAGCAATTGCATTTCATGTAAGATGGATTTCCCTTCGGTTCCAAGTGGAGATTTTAAGTGAAGTTTGTGCTCCCATCGGACTGTTTTTACCGTGGGTTGGACTTTGTAGAGCCTCTAGTTGTGATGATGCATGGAACAAATGCGTTCGATAGCAATCACACTTGTGTTTGGGTAAACACCTTTGCTTCCTTATTATCGTTGAGGTTGCATGAGTACTTTGGGGAATGATGGGATACGAGGGAATTTAGACTGAAAGAATTGCTAAGTTTTCGAGGGAACTCAACAACCGATTAATTTAATTTAACAGTGGCTAATGTCTCATCTATTTACTGGCATCTCTCTACGTCCACCAGGAAGCTGTTTGAGTCAACGTGTCATTGTTTAATACCTCGAGAATAAGACTTTGAAGAAGTTGAAGTTCAATCTTAAATCGCATTTAATTACTTAGTACTTCAGATGTGGAGCTAGTAATGTCATGTAGGGTGCACTTGCTGAGCTCTAGTTTTCCGATAACTCGATAAAATCGATTAATTTTGCTTAGAAGACCAGTAAATCAGATGATAGTCAGTATTAAATCGAGCTCTTTTCTATGTGTACGAAAAATCAATATGACCAAATAGCGTTGCGAAATGTCTGAAAATAAAGTAACTTAGTTTTACATACATTCGGATTTCGATACGTCTTTGCATCCACATTCCATTTTTAAGCACAAATTGTACGCCAATTTTGCGAAAGAATTTAACTATGCCACTTTCAGGCTAATATCGATTTGTCTCTTTGTCTCTTCTCGTGCATATTGCTATGATTGTGGGAAGCATTAAAGAGTGGCAAATGCGTGAACGGAAGCGCTGGCAATGCAAATACCTCATAATCCCTGGATTTCTGTACTCTTCGAACCCTTATTTCCTTCAATCCCTAATGCTAACCATTTTCTAATGCTACCTCTCAATCAAAAATGCCAAAGAATTAGTTTTGCTAATCTACATGACACAATTTTATACCACAAAATAGGAAAAGGGTGCAAAGATCTAATTCGCCTGTTCAAAAATGGATTTCAGTCTAGAAAATCGTTCTTTTTTTGAAAAGTTTGATATTTTGTTATTAATTGATCTGTTATGGTTAATAATCGCATTGAGGGGTGTGCGATAGACTTACCTCTACTTGGTGCACCCTGGGCAACGTATATTCATACGGCAAAAATCTATTAACCGATATTGACTAATGACTTCAAACTACCATCACCTTACTGTATGTCATATTCCACCACTTCCACAGTACCCCTCTTACAGTTTTCTCTGACTTTGTGTCTGTCTGACTCTTTCGCATCTGTGAATCATTATTCTGTCCCACTCTCGATTTCGCGTCACATTGATGTTCCTCCTCTCTATGAAACTCGAAGTCTGCGAAATTGCTAATGATAACTTTCAAAGCACCTGCCATTTGAACCAAATAAATACTATGAACCATCACATAAATTGAGGGCCAATATAGTTGTATTTTTTATTTTGCTCTCTTCAATTCGTCACCTGGTTATTGATCTGGTTATCTCTTCAACAATTTCCTTACAGATTGAAAAACCAGATTTGCTCTATAACATAAAAATAACTTCCACATTGAACTGTCAAAAAATTCGAATTGGGAGGCTCATTAACTTGAAGAGGATTGCGATTGAGCCGGCTTAAACGCATTTCCATCAGTCAATGAGCTACTTAAATGGATGATTGAGTACGTATTGGAGTGTTTTTGCTCAAAAATATTTAATAAGTGTTGGAAATGTGACCTAAAATTAACTGAACTCATTCATTGAAAAAGCGGATTGAAAAAGCGCCATTGATCTGTTATGGCTGGGCTGGTAGACATGAAAAGGACAAGAAATTTAATATTATAAAAAAATTATTCCAAATCCTACCCCTTTGTTGATAAATCAAATTTTTTGGCCAATTTTCTAAAATTTTCATTACTTTCTCGTATCAACACGCAAAGCCGACGTACCAATAGCTCATTTTAGCGATATTAAAACTACCTTTCCAGAAAATAACCAAATTGCATGAAATTGTACACTAACAAGTCTTGATCAAACTATATGTATCTTCATGGCAAAGTATACTGAAATAAGCTAAGTTACTTCAACTATAATAGAGGAAAGTAGACACACGTAGTGGAACCCATCTATTTGGGGCTGTGCTTACTTGACGAAGTGCAGTCTGGATAACAACTTTGGCTACTATGACGATGACGTGACTATTGATTGTTGATTGGCTGAGACGTCTCTGCACTTGCGATCACGTGATCAGCAGCACGGCCTCACTTGATGGATGTGAGATGATCAGCACGCCCCTTGTTCCCACATGTTCTATCGCAAATGGGATTCTCTGGTTCATCCATGTGAGCTTTGTGGCCTTCACGACTTTAATAACCTGATATATATATATATTACATTTAAACCACAAACAGGGCCTGGAAACCAAACTTTTTGTAATTGGCAACTCAATATTTTAATACAAAGGACTGTTATATTTCTATTTTACTGTTTATTTCTGTGTGGTTGCCGATATGGCAATGGCTTGAAGTTAGTCAACCGGACATTTTTCACTACATGGCCGAATGATTCCCAACCCCTTCAACAATCTGTAGGAATAAAAGCTCCTTGAAGTTGTCACGATTATTGATTCTCCCACTACAAATATGCTCTAGGCTGCTTCATTTCATTCTATTAAAAATTCTGGCTCTTTTGTGCAGCTCTTGAAGGGGTCTTTAATCTCTTCCTTAATTCATTCACTCAATGAAAAGTGTTTCAATAAGCACAAATATGAGTTCCGGGAGGGTGGGGGGTGGGTTGGCACTCTTGTCAAATTGACTGAGAAAATGAGTGGTTACTGCCGCAGCAGAATGCGGGGAACTTTCGAGTATGAACATTACTCAAAGTTTTTAGTCGTCAGGGCATTATAGATGGACTCGGTTTGCTCTGAAACTGTGCATGTAGTTTTAAGTGGAAACTCGCCCCCCTCCCCTCCCATATCTAACGTCCATTAGTTTATCTCTTTCATTAGCTTTAAAGACGACATACCTAGTACAATAAACGGAGTTTTAATTGCATTAAATAAGTGGTATAAAAAACGTTTGCGTCTGAAATGGACAAGTATTTCGAAGCAGTTGTTCAAAAATAATGTTTCGAAGTCCATCAGACGGCTAGACTTGTAGGCACCAAAAACCTGATTCCTTAGAGTAAAATTATGATTCCATGGTGCGGTACACACGCGTATCTTCCTGGACCTGTTAATAGTCTTTTAAATTTTATTATAGTACAGGTGCACTTTAAGAAGCCCCAGGTTATCCCGTTAAAGTGTAACAAAATTATCATTTTTATTGACAGGCTTAGACATACATTTTCAACTTGTGACTAATAATGACTTCCCATTCTCTTTGTCTTTAGTAATAGCTGGCACATTACATTTCATCATATGAAATGTGCGATAGCCTTACCTCCACGTAGTGCATCCTGGGCAACGTATCCTCATACGGTAAAAAGTCTATTAACCGGCCATATTCGACAACTTCCACAGGACGCGCCTTAATTTTTTTCTCTACCTTGATGTCTGTCTTTTACACCCGCGAATCACTCTTCTGTCCCCCCCCCATCTCGACTTTTTTTGTGACTTTGATGTTCCGCCCCCCTCCCCTTCCCAATGAAGCCCGAAGTCAACTAAAGGCCTATTGAAAATAATAATATAATCTTAAAGCCAATCATTTGACATAAATTAACATTTCATTATATGAAGGGGAACGAAGGGATAGTTATTTCGGTGTGTTCCAGAAATCGCTAAACAACCACAGTCCTACCAAAACTCATGGGACGAAAGCTCAGCACGATTCACAGGAACTAAACTATTTTCAAGTTCATCTTTATATGAAAAAAGGGTTCTTTCAACTGTTGCAATATTTTCAATGCGTGATTTTTTATTAATGATTACATGGGCAGAAGGTGACGCGAGACGTCAGTATGGTGACGTGCCAAACTTGGATACAATATCGAAATCACATTCATACCAAATCAGCTAAAATGGAAACGATCCAAAAGGCACAAAGCCTTGGTTGATTTATATCTCCCACAGATAGAAATTAACGGAACTCTTGAAACTTAGCCCAGAAAGCAAGTAATCTTTCCTTGAAACGTCTTAGAAAACCACTTAAAAGTTACAAGGTGGATTTTTATCGGATAAAACTCAAATGAGCACTTAGAAGTCAAACAGAATGTGGACATTTTCAACTGGTCTCCGGAGGGTGAGATTTGGAGTTAAATACTTACTTATCGATAGCCACTGAGCGAATATTGAGAAATTTTATTTATTCATATCTAATGGCAGGCTTTTAGATAATTTTCATTAGCCCTTTAGTTGACTTCAGGCTTCACGGAGAGGAGGAACATCAAAGTGAGAAAAATTCGAGAGGGAGTAACAGAAGAGAGGTTCAAAGACCACAAAGGTAGAAAAAAGGTGAGGTGAGTACTGTGGAAGAAGTCGAATATGACATACATTGAGGTGATGGTAGTTTGAAGTCAGAAGTCAGCTGCCAGTTTATAGACTTTTTGCCGTATGAGCATACGTTGCCCAGGGTTCACCAGGTGGAGGTAAGTCTATCTCACACCCCATATTGAGAAACCTTGTCAAGCACATTTGAACTAAGTTCATGCACGATCGCTGCACTTCACCGCTTTCCTTTGGCCAATAAATGAAAATGTGCACACTTTATAGAACCAACATTTAAAATGAAGGGCGATAAATAATCGCGTGTGGTGCAGAATACTTTCAATACAACTGGGTGAACAAAGTTTATTCCGACATAACAGAAAACTATTCAAATGTCATATTTGCTCACTAAATTATTCCTCTAAAATTGCGCTATGGGGTTTATGCTTTCAAATAAAGCAGACTACTAATTCAACAAAGATATATGAACTCCAAAGGCAATTTAATGCTAGTTTTATTATTAAAATTTACAATCGCTGTTCCTTAAAAAATAGTTTCAACTCCCTTTTGTCTAACTCTCCGTCGCCATTGATATCGTAGAGAGAGATGAAATCTGTCAAGGCTTCTCGTGTAATGCCTGTGCCTTCGAGAGCAATCAACAATTCATTGACATCAACTGTCTTGGATTTGTCACGATCCACCTTCTTGATAAATCGATGTACTTTTATGGATCTAGAGTGTAATTCACAAAAAGTTTGAAAAAAACCGAGAACATACCTCAACATTTTCCACCCAAGTTCACCTGTTAGTTTAGTATACACTGGTGCAAGATTATATAAACAAATTAGGCCTGAGGTTATTTTAAGGCCGTTTGAATTGAATGAGTGGTTAATTGGATAGCCCCCCTCCTATTGGTTAAAGCAGTTTTGCAGCAACAGCAGTTGTTACTTTGCACAAATTTTAATTTTGAATTAAAGATGAGCAGTGAGTGGTTTATTGGCTACGAATTTTTGCGGAATCTTCTCTTATCGAAAGAGCGTGCAGGGAAGAAGGCTAAGTAGGTGGTGCTATCGATCGAGTTGAATGGTAGAAATTGGCTGCGAGTCAAAACAAACCTCAACTGAGTTCTACTTCTAAGTTGGTTAAACAATTTTCGTACCTTCTTGTGAGGGGAAGATAAAATAAGAGAATTACACTTGAGAAGGGGGGAGGTGCGATATAAAAAATTTAATCCGAAGAAGGCATTGCATGCCAAGGGAAATAACTAAACCAATTGAGCTTCCAAATCTACGAATTCCTCTTTCAGTTGAGGAAGGGTATCAAAATGTTTATTTATTTCAAATGGCGGTCTTTATGATACTTATCATTAGCCCTTAGCTGAGGGGAGGAACATTCAAGTCACAAAAAGTAGAGAGGGAGGAACAGAAGATTGATTCACAGATGTAAAAGAGACAAACAGACACAGAGGCAGAGAAAAGGTAAGATGAGTACTGTGAAGTAGTCGAATATGACATACAGTGGGGTCATGGCAGATTAAAGTCAGAAGTTAACTGCCAGTTTATAGACTTTCTTGCCGTATGAGAATGCGTTGCTCAGGGTGTACCACGTGGAGGTAAGTCTATCGCACACCCCGGGTATCAAAATATACAAGTATAAACAAACAAACAAACAGACAAACAAACTTCCTCACAATTCTCCAAATGACTTCCAAGCACCAATCACAGTTTTGTCCTAATTTACTGTGTGGTTAGGATCAGAATAATTTAGTAAGAGGATAATTCAGGTTTCCGAACTATTAATTGCCCTCTTTCACAGCGCTTTTATTCAAGAATAATTAAGTTTATGATTTATAAATAATTATCCAAGTTATATTTTGTAATGTATATTTTTTTGCAATCTTTTTCTTTAACTACGAATTCGTGGGGGGGGGGGGGGAATATATTTAAGTTTCAAACCATTCCAGGACAAATTCTAAAACCAAGAGAAAAAGCAGTCACATTTACATGCGTATTGATTTATATATAAAATAGTAACATGGAAAATGTACATAGGTGAGCTTGGAGCCCCGTTTCTACATTCTAAATTGTTTAAACACAATTTTAAGTTCATTTTTGTCCAATTGGTTATCGTTATTTAGATCGTATTTCCTGATGAATTCTTCTATGTCGGCTCGTGATAGGTTATAGTTTATGAAGGCAAGGTAGAGTTCATTTGCATCCAACTTTTTATTCGAATCCAAGTCGTGTCTCTTTATGAATCTACTTACACGCCAGGATCTAAAAGAGAATAAATTTTCATTAGTGCAGCTTCAAGGTAATTCTTGTGGCAAAACACAACAATAATCAACCTACGTTAGCATCTTCTGCACTCTAAAAACGTGTTTTGGGTAGATGCAGTGCAGGCGTGCTTATATACTCGGTAGTGCTTTCAATTGGTTGGAGAGAGCAATGCAATTGTCATCTCAGAGCGCATATTTTTTAGCATTGCAGTGCGCATCATGCCTAATCAAAAAAGCCAAATTAGTATTGATAAATTCGATTATTGGAAAATTATCGATATTCATCTCTCGGCTCCTTAACAAAGGTCGAGAATTACTATCAAATTGACTTTTAATTTTATTAAAGTGATCAGATGATGGCTCTATTTTAACAGTTAAGCACTTCTTAATTCTATTAATATGCTTCACATTAATTACCACATTTTGGGAAATAATGGTTTGAGTTTAATGGAACTTGTCAATTGTCCACTTGATAAGTACCTAAATGATATCCTTCTTAGTGGAAATGTTTTACCTTTGAACAAACGCTTGGAGACAAATAAAATGTACTCTAAGGCACGGATAATTGTCGTTTTAGTAGAAATGTACATGTTTATTTACTTATTCTATGTTTGAATGTGCAATTAACTATTCTGAAAAGGTTTCAAAAGAAATTATCGGAATTGGAAAAGTCGCAATTGTGTATTCACTAAGTGCCCGTTAGAACGAATTGCAAATCTCAGAGATATCGATTTTTTTATGATAAGAGTTAAATGTTATTTGAACCCGATTGCGTGAGTGAGTTCCAGTACTCAGTCAATCATTCACTAATTCACCTATATTGAAAGTGAGCTTAGATCTAAACACTTTTTAATACCTCGAAAAGCCCCTTTTAATAAAAAAACTCTTATAATTTTTCACATTATGAAATTTGTGTTTGAACCATTCCGGAGCAAAGTGAAGATTTACCGCAGCTAAAGATATTCTTATTTGAATTTCCATTCGTTTCTCAGAAAGGACAACCCCATTCTTGCATGAAATAATAAATAGGAAACTTTTGTGACAGAACAATCTTCAAAATTTAATTGACTTTTATGTCATTCTGTTGAGTTATTAAATTAGTTTCCACCCACATAAGAAGGTGGGTCGAAAGTTCTCAAACAGTTTCATCTCAAAAAAGTTGATAATTTACAACCCTTCCAATGGTATATTTTGAGAGTTACCGGAATTCGACGCGCGGTACACACCGAAAACTCCAGCGCGCACTTCATGCCAGGCTGAATCACTAGTTCTCACACGCACAAATGCCATAACTTCAAGTGGAGCAACGACTTATAAGTTCTTACATTTTCAACAACAACGACAAGATGCACGAGTTGCCATTGAGGCGGCAATTGTCAATGAAGTGGGAATCGCACACGAAGCAGCATTTTCACTTCTCACAGAAAATCTTGGCTTGAGCAAGCCCTCAGTGGGGCACGCCGGACACGGTGGGTTCCAAAAGCGTTACTGGCTCAACAACAACTACAACCGATCCAGTGAGCTCAACCCTCTTTACCAACTTTGGCAAAGATGGCAGCAAATGGGCCTCAGACCGGCGATGGAACCTGGAGCCAATCTCTACCCATTTGATCCATAAAACAAAAAACTACCAACCAAACAGTGGCATCCAAAGGGAACATCTGGCTGGGCCTGCCAAATTCAAAACTACAATCTCCGTTAAGAAGGTCGTGGCCACTACTGTGGGAGTCAAATGGAGTGACATTGAGAGAGTGTGCAGAAGGACATAAAACGGTGAACCCCAGTTCTTATGAAGGCGTTTTGAAGAAGTTGAAGACATCCCTCGTCGAAAAACGGCGGGGGAAGCACTTCCACATCGTCTTTATACTCCAGACCTGGCTCCCTCAGATTCTTTTGTTTCCAAGGCTGAAAGAACACCTTGAAGGCGGCACTCGATTTACGTCTTTAGATAACGCGAAAAAGCATGCCATTTCATGGTGTCAAAGGCAGTCCTCACAATTCCATCATGAGGGAATTTACCCGTGGAAATATAGATTACGAAGGTTTATAGAAAAAAACGGAGCCTCTGTCGAAAAATGATTCCACTCACTTGTTAAATAAATAAATTATTGAATTTGGCTGAAAATGTTTTAGTCACTCTTTCAGTTAAAGCTTTATAGATTTTTCCAGTTTTTCACAATACCTGTTTTCAAGAAAATGCGGAAAATTTTAGTTTAAATGAACAAAAGTTTAATTTGCATTGTGTTACAAATATTTGTTCTACTTGAAGACGAAAGCATTATTCAAGAAGTTGAAGCGGATTGCTTCATAATTGAGCCTTGATTTAACATCATCGGTCTCTTTGGCAAAACCCCTTAGTATGGAATGGCCCCCGAAATTAGCTACCTCAGCAATATCGAAGAAGCAGGGTGTTTGTTGTGGATACATTTTATTTTGGTCAGTGAAATACCCGTTTGCTTACACTGACAATGCTGTGACTATAGGTTGTTGATTGGCTGATGGGTTTCTGCTCTCCCGACAGAACATTCTCCTTAACCCGATCAGAAACACGGTCTACGGAATCACTAGCACGTCACCCGTTCCAGAATGTTGAAGTGAACATAAGGTGTTCCGGTCACCACCATGTTAGCTTTGTCCTCTACACGGAGTTCATCACCACTTGAAATGGCTCTTGACGTAGTCAGAATGCAAATTAATCAATAAAATTCATTTTCACGACTCTATTGCAGCCCTGAAATATTTAAAATTGAGTTTATTTTCACGAATGAGAAGTATTTTTTCCACACCAACTGACTTGCGCCCCGAAATTAGCTACATGCTCCAGTAACTCAAAATTACTAACGCGCATTATAAGTTGATCGATATTAGGATAAAACCAATTTTCGGCTCTAACACAGAATGCATACGCATCAGTTATTACCAATTTTTCGATTCAGCAAATAGTACAAACTCTTAAATATTGAAAATCGAAGTTTATAACTGTTTATTTAGAGAGAAATTCACACGTTCCAGGAGAATTGGTAGGATTTTCATGACCTAAGATGGATAAAATAAATCAGAAGCAGTTTATTTTCTCATTTAATTTGATAAATGGTTTCGTGGTAATAAAACATTATTCGTTATGCTACTTCACGTAATTTTCATTTAACAGCAGAACAGTCTATCGTTAGCTTACAATAATAAAAAACAGTTATATAATCACTGTAATCAGGAGAAATATTTAATTAATGACTTAAGTTAATTTTATGAAGACCTGTGTATTAAGCGTAATTTGATCAATAAATTCGTTAGGTACTTAAAGGTTCTAATTGAAACAAAATCGTATTTATTTCAAATTATCGCATGAAGGTAGTGAATGTCAATCAATTTGTTATTGAATAGGAGAAGTATAGTTAACTTGCGAGCAATAAAATGGCCTTCTAAGCTTCATATCATCTATTCTTTCTCATAACTATTGGGCCACTTCTATCTTCACCCAATTTTCTGAAGGAACACGTTAAGTCCTCTTCAGTTCGAGACTACTTGACGCCAGTAGAATTCGCATCATCTAGGTGTGTGTCGTCTGACTTGAAGCAATCCATTATTGTTCCTAAACGAATTTATTGAATATTTTTTTCTAATTTTAATTTTAAACTGAAGTCAGTGATCCTAAATTGTTTTCGAAGGTATCTTATTGCTGTTTTAAAATGAATGACATGATATATATGGGGCTTAGTAGTCAAGTTGAACTGATGAGTAATGTCTTGCTATTAAAAAATTAAATTGGAACGATATTGATACCACAGAAGAACAAATTTACAGCGTTAACATGGCAACATAGTCGTTATTTTGAGCCGTTTATTGTAAAATAATTTTATTCTAAATTCCACTTATACTTTAGTTTTCTGTAAGTATCAACTTGATTTATGGTCATGGAATTGAGTGTCAATCAGGCATCAATTTTCCTTTCTGTGGAGAAGTTAACAATTAGTACTTTCCAAATATTTATGTGCCGAAAATCGTACAATTTTTCCACAAGATTGGATTGATGAAAGGTAGTGTCAGTGTAGAGAGGTAAAGCATTTTATATATTTATATCAAGTGGCAGGCGTTTTGATGGTTATCATTAGACCTTTAGTTGACATCAGGCTTCACAGAGGGGAAGGAACATCATAGTAAAAAATAGTCGAGAGGGGGGGGGGGGGAACAGAAGAGTGTTTCAAAGACGAAGGTAGAAAAAGATGAGGTGAGTACTGTAGAAGTGGTCGAATATGGCATAGAGTGAGGTGATGGTAGTTTGAAGTCAGAAGTCAACTACCGGTTTTTTTTGCCGTATTAGTATACGTTGCCCAGGGTGCACCATGTGAAGGTAAGTCTATCACACACTCCGAGAGGTAAAGCATAAATCCTGCTATATCAGGTGCCTATTTTACGTTTTCGTCATCTCTTCAATTAACCGGTTATGTTTAAAAATCAGATGTTAATGTATTTTTTGGGTGCAGTACTGATTTTTGCATCCTCTTCTTGGTTTATCCATGAAATTGAATAGCCCATCAAATAATCTGATTTGGGTTTGTTAATCGAGATATTTTTCAAAAATTAAAGTAGCAAGAAAAGAAAAAATGCCTCTTTTCACCATTTATTCAAAGTATAATGAATTTTATTGTCATTAACTATTTGCTTTACTTACCTGAGAATTCCTAAATTTCTCTGAAATTTGAAAATAAAATGGCTTATGTTATTTAACAGAATGGTTCGCCAATCGTTTGTTTACTCATATTCAATTATTTTCCTTAATTTCGTCTTAATTAGGTCGTTTGTTATTTCTGCTGTAGTTTAATTGACATATTTTAACAGGAGGCTTATTGAGGATGAACTAAATATTTACTACATCTCTAGAAATGACTGTAGACCTCCAACCTAACAGTATTAAATTTAGATTTTCTTGCGAGGGCTAGTGACACGGTTTTTTAAGCAGTTTGAACATTACATTAGTTGTCTATTTGTTTTTGTTTCAATCAATTTTAAAACGTGTAAATAAATCTCGAAATTCGAAACTGCATTTTCTGCGAGCAAGCATTTTCACTATTTCTGCGGACCATATTTTCTTCCACCTTGTGTGGCGTATTATTTCCACTGCCCATGGATTTATTGTAGTCATAATGATTGATTCATGGGGTGTGATAGACTTACCTCCTCGTGGTGCACCCCATGTGGGCAACGTATACTCATACGGCAAAAATTCAAGTAACTGGCAGTTGATTTCTCACTTCAAACAACCATCACCCCGCTGTATGCCATATTCGACTACTTTCACAGTACTCACCTCACCTTTCCTCTGCCGTTATGTCTGCCTGTTTCTTTTACATCTGTGAATCACTCTTCTA
>UZAE01012686.1:0-33961 GCA_900617975.1 Rodentolepis nana | reverse complement strand
CCCCCCCCCTCTTGACTTTTTTCAATTTGATGTTCATTCCCATCTGTGAAGCCTGAAGTCAACTAAAGGGCTAATGATAAATATCATAAAGCCTGCCATTTGATATGAATATATTTGTAATACAAACAGTAACGGCCTTAATATAACATATTTTGTTTAAATCTTAAATAGCATCTGATCCATCAATAAGTGGCTTCATTAAATGAGGTAATCATAGAACTTCAGCGTGCTTAACAGATGACCAAATTTGTTCAAAAGAATAAAAGAATGAAACTTAAATCGCAACGCAAACCTACCCGAATATCAGATCAATCCAATTATGGATATTTGCAGAGACATAGTCCGATTCAAGAGCTCCACGATGAATTCGGATGAACTCTTCCGGCGTGGAAGCCCAGGGTGGTAATTCAACGTCATCCACTTGATTTCCACCCAACTGTGGGCGACCCAAATCAAAATCTACAATAAAGCGCACCAGGAATTTCAAGCCGAATTTCCCCTACCAGATAAAACTTTAAAGAGGAAAGTGAATTTGTAGGAGTAAGTAAAGTGCATAGGAAGTAAGAAATGTGAAATATAGCAATTAACAAGGTTCATCGCGTAAAAAATCTCCACCCTGTTTTATAATTAACACATGTTTTCCTAATCAGTTGCCGCGGAGACGGAGCGGAATAATGACATGAAAAAAAGGCCTCGCGCAATATAACATGGGGCATTAATAGTAAAAGCCCCATGTTGATTACAGCTTGTCTCTAATTTAGTTGGGGGGGGGGGGGAAGGGAGGGAATACCACCTTCGTAATAAGGAAAGGGGTAAATGGATCGGAGGAACACGTGCGATAAATGGGCTGTGGGATCACACCTAAATGTCAGACCTCTTGGGTACTAATAATCAGGTACCTTTTTATACATGGAGCAGAAAGAACGTTGCAATGGCATTCATTTGCCAAAAAAGTTATTGCCATTGGGTACTAAGTCTAGTTTTTGCAGAGAAATGCCCAAACTCTCGCTATACTCGGTAAGAAGAGTAGGGAGAGAATAGACTAAATAACTGTCTGCGAGAAAGAGCAGACAGAGTGGAAGTTGTTACTGGAAAAATTAATCACCTTCAACTTACTTTCAATTGGCAGTAGGGCGAGGTTATGATAAATGAGTTTCAGGAGGGATAGAACCTAGTGGAGACACGTCGACGAGAAGTTTAACTTTAATGCTTGCGAAGAGGTTCAAAGAAGCCACTCTACGACTCAAAATGCAAGAACAATCTGGCATTATCTGCTCAGAAAGTGGCAAATTCATTGAGGTCACATGAGCAAACACCCAATTGCATCAGCTAGTCAACATCTTGGGCATGAAAGGATTCAAGACCGTGAACCAATCCTTGGTGAATGGTATTGATTATAATATCACACTAACTAATAAGATATATCTGCAAAAACTGCAAGTCTTATTACATCATGATTCTAGTCAATACAGAATTGAGCATGTTTCATGAAGCTGAAACGGTGAGAATAGAACGGATCGGAGTCTGGTGGATACGGAGAATGTGGTACAACCTTCTGATTTGTGTCCTGCATTTTTGGGAGGCAATTCTTGCTTTATGGTGGGGAGGGGGAGGAGAAGGGGTGAGGCATTGCCATGATGAAGAATTATTCCTTTTCTGCATGGTTAGCTTACATGGTTATCTTTCAATTTCTGATTGTTGGCAACAATAAACTCGAGTGTGGCTGCTCGCCTAGTTTTAACAATTCATAATGGATTATTCCACGAACATACTACCACATGATTAGAAGAAGTTTGCGAAGGATGAACGGTGGCTTAGATGTTAGAAATGAGGGCTCGATTTGGAGACAAGAGAAAGCTATAGCAAAAATCGATTTCTCGTCCCCATTATGAATTGTGTCAAAGAATGACGAATTCTTTGACTTCACGGGAATTAAATGCTCGATTTCTTAATGGAGCCCCATATATATGTGGCAAGATGGACATAAATTTTATAAATTAAAACAAAACAATTGAAGTTATGATTGGAATAATGCAAGATTTAGGAATAATAAGTATTAAGGTAATTTTCATGCCTCAATTCAATCTCCACATCTGTTCTATTACCTGTCCATCACTCAGCCTTGACCTTAATCGGATTTTGCAAAACTTCCTCTCCCCCCCCCCCCCCCCCCCCCCCCCCCCCCACCACTCCTCCGCCCTCTCCCTGTTTGCTCCATCGAAAATTTGTGACACATGGCCCTAGTCCTATCAAACGGACATACTGACACATCTAAAGGACATCACACAATCCCGTCTGAAGCGTTAGTCATGCCATTATGAGATCTGTTTTGAATATACCCTCATTGTGTCACAATTCCAATTTGCAAAAATATCACCTGATTTTCAAGATGAAACAAGTTTATGGACCACGGGAAATTTATGAATTGTCAAAAGGACAGTTCAGAGAAAGGTGGATAAACTTACCACACTCGCAAAGAAAGCTCTAGCAACCCTAGAGGTTGATGGAAACAGAGTTCCCTAGAGCCCCCCCCCCCCCCCCCCCCTCCCTCCAATGAGAATCCGGCATTCTACCACCCTTTATATCTACTTGCATCAACCAACATGATTGGCATTAATAAAGGAGTTCTCCGCGACCAGGTAAACGTGTTCATTTCATTCATTGAGCAAAAGAAACACTCTAAATACTCTATATTTTAACTAAAATCCTATCCGCCAAACCGAATGCGGTACTTTCAACAAGTGAAAGCTCGAACTGACTACTGAGTTTCAAAAACACCATTCACCTAGCTAATGAATAACTTAAAGGTGGTAGTAGTGGTAGGGACTGGAAACAGGTAAGACGTCGAAGAACATTCTTTACTTAAAAGCGAATGCGACCCAACAAAACAACGGCGAGGTAGAATGGCGAAAGGACATACCACGGTGCCTGTCTGATAGACGAAGAAAAGTGTCAAAACATTGCCCCATTTTAGTTGGGCATTTATCCCATTTGCTTCATACAGTTCCACTCTACCGACTTCTAGGCAATGAGATTTTATCCAGGAAACTCTAAATAAACTCATGATATTAAAAAGGCTCACTGTAAAATATGGTAAGAATAACTACTTATGTAAATCGATAAATGAGGTGAACTAAATGCGGGCACTTCAAGCACCTTTTAATTTCCTTTAATTTATTTTTCTGACTGTATAGATAATATGAGCGCATGCAAGAGACGCACTATTTTCATTCCGCAAAAAATCTGGGAAGTAGAAGAACTCCGGTATAAGCTCGCGGTTATCATAGGGACTGGACATAATTAGAGACCAGGCAGTTGGAATTGAGTTGAATTGTCGGTCAGCCACGTCAAATCTGAACGCAAAAAATGAGATGTATCAGATACGGATAGGTTTATAAGTTATTGAGGCAAGATGGTGGAGTTACCTTTGACCTTGCAATTGGATATGCAGACTTGTGAAGGGCTCAGTTCGGACAAGATAATGCATAACCCCTGCAGCACTGGAATAATGTGTTCCGTAGTGGAATTTGGAAATTTCTCCAGCGGGATCCTCAAAAGACTCATACCTACAAAGAATCACTCAAAGTACTAGTATTGCCTTAGCGACGGGAAGTCGGCTGTGCCTTAGAAGTTAACTTACTTCTCACGAACATGGACGGCGTTATCGGGATTAACAATGCCAATAGGCTTAGAGAGGTCACGGAAAGTGGTTGGTTCATCAAAATTCAGTTGCTTTGATGTATAGTCGGCCAAAATCCACGGCATCTATAGAAAAAAATAGGAGGGAGAATGCGTGGCCAATGTTATGTTTCCTTTATTGAAAAAAGCATGCTTGCTTTGTTTTTTTTGTTTATGCCATACAAATTGAAAATTCATAAGCAATTAATTAAAGTATCCCATAAAATTAAGCCATAGTTAAAATAGCAGCCTAATTGTGCGTGATATACCTTCAATGAGTGACTCAAAGTTGAACATTATTACTCATATAAGCTATTTGTGGTTGAATGTTCGAGGGAGCCCAGAGAAAGAACATTGTCGAACTGAAAGAAGCTGGAGAGTAACCGCAACTACTATTCTCAAATCACAAGAATATACCGGTATAGAGAGCATTCAATTGAATCTCAATAATGAGAAGAGCAGAGAATGTTCCTTTCCCATGTACTCTTAGCATAAGGCATGAAAGCTATTCACCCACTTGTCAGGGTAGCACCATGCAAGCAGATTTTAAAGGAAAACATGCATTGATCACTTAAACTAATTCTAAAGGTAACCGCCCATTCCGAGGGATGTGGGGTGGGTAGTTTTAATTCAAACTAGTGAAATTAATTAGGTCCCTAAAGTGGGTATTTACTTCCATATCTCGAGGGTGAAAAGAGGATAGAATGCTATTTTAGCCAAAAGAAAACACCTCGTTAAAGGCAAGACAACAAATGTCGCAATTTTGACGCGGAGCGTTATATGTCTTTGAAGTGGCTTAACAACAACGAACTAAATAAAAAAGATAATGAGTTAATGTAAATTCCTGAATGAGCTCATCTAGCAACACTCAAGTCGCAAGTAAGACAAACTCAAAGAAATTGACGTTTCAGCAAAACAGAAAACTTGATCGCCTTTTTATGCCAAGATTAAGTCAGGAAATAAAACCAATAACACTCGAAATAATGCGTATTTTTAAATTAATATATAACAAAATGATTTACATAGGACCTCAGAGTGAGAGAGAGAGGGAGAGACGCAAAGGTTCAACTCAATGACTATGGATGAAGGGGGGGAGGTTGTTTTATAATGGAGCGTGTATTCGATGGAACTACTAACTGTTTTAATACTCGATTTTATTGTGCCTTTTCTTGACAGTTAAGAGTGAAAAAAGCATGCCTGCAATGAATAGAATTTTTAGAAAAACCCCCCTATCTGGTAAGACTTATTTTGTTGTACCCTCAATTGAAATTTGGGTGGGGAGGGGGGGGGGTTTAGGAGAGAGAACGCGTTCAATGATTGATATTCTATTAGAAAAGAGGTGAGAGAAATTTGTATCATTAGGGTGAAATCACTATTTCCTATCTCGTAATCTTTTAAGTTGGTGGCAAAACTGCAGACTGTGGTTTGAGCGAAATAAACACAGAAGAAAACTTCCCACAGCTTTAATGATCCAAGGTATAATAAAGTCGAATGAAGATCTGCATACACATAGGCTTCTTTAGCTTGCCAAAATCCACATTTTTGAAGGTGGGTAAACATTACTGAACTTAGCTCTTATTTCCCCCATATAAGTAGTGTTTTGGCATCAAAACACTAAAGAGATTTCCATTTGCACTCGAAAATTGTATTTTATACCAAATATTCAAAATTATGCAAATACCCAAATAAACGAAATAATGAATTATTTTGCAACTATTTGCACATTCCAAACCAAAGTACCCCAGCGGAAACATTAACAAGAGCTCAAAAAAATTAAATAAAGGACGCTTGCATTGCTTTTCCCATTTTCATTTGGGGTGTGAAAGGGAGGAAATTGCACATTGAATAGGCTAAATGACATTCTCCTATCTGGGGTGCGTGATAGACTTACCTCCACGTGGTGCACCCTGGGCAACGTTTACTCATACGGCACAAATGTCTATTAACTGGCGATTGATTTCTGGCGCAGTACTCATCCTACCTTTTCTCTGCCTTCATATCTGTCTCTTTACATCTGTAAATCACTCTTCTGTTCCCCACCCCTCGACCTAGTGATAAGAGGATTGGTCACTGCAAGCATGCTTGTGAAATACTTCTCATGCACGTTATCTCGAAAGGCGCCTGTATCAGCGTTTCTTCCATAGAGGTACTAATCGGTGAAATGACCCATACTCATGAAATCTTCAAAAAATAAAAGTGTCAATATGTTCTAATCAGCCTGGCGTGGTTGAAAAAAAGTTCGAAACACGACAGTAATGCTTGAATCATGGGGTGTGCGATAGACTTACCTCCACGTGGTGCACCCTGGGCAACGTATACTCATACGGCAAAAAGTCTATTATTCGGCAGTTGACTTCTGACTAAAAAACTACCATGACCCCACTCTATGTTATTTTGGACCACTTCCATAGTACTCATTTTACCCTTTTCTCTACCTTTGTGTCCGTCTCTTTTACATCTTTAAACCAGTCTTCCGTTCCTCACTATCGACTTTTTTTCACTTTGATGTTCCTCCTCCCCTCTATGAAGCCCGAAGTCAGCTAAAGGGCTAATGATAACTATCAAAACGCCTGCCATTTGAAATAAATAAATACATTCTCCTATCTAATTACTATTAACTTTCTATAAATGTATTTAAAATGACAATTATGATCAGCACGAGGTGAGCGATAGACTTACTTCCACATGGTGCACCCTAGGCAATATATACTCATGCGGCAAAAAAGTCTATAAACAGGCAGTTGACTTCTCACTTTAAATTACCATGACCTCCACTGTATATCATATTCGACCACTTTCACAGTACTCATATCACCTTACTTATTTCTCCACCTTTGTGTTCGTCTCTGTTACATATGTAAATTACTGTTCTGTTCTGTCTGAATTTTTATGACTCTGATGCTCCTCCCCTCTATGAAGCCTGAAGTCAACTGCATTGCTTGTGATAACTACCAATAAATAAATGATTGACATCACCATACACTCTAGGTGCAAGACGTCAGGACAGAAGAGATCAAAAGTAACTGATGCACATCAAGTAATTGAAACGATCGAACTCGATCGATAATCAAGAAATTCTGGTTTTTTTCCTTGCAGAAGTTGCCCACAGTATGCTTCCAACCTGTTCATTGAGGAGTAGAGAAATGCAATTCACATCAATGAATTTAGGCATTAAAGACGGCAAGTTGTTACATAAACAAGTCAATCCAGCCTGAGACACAGGGACTAGAACAACAGGTAACGCTCTAAGTGGTGATCGGGCACTTAACTCTTCACTGAAATACACATAATGCATTTAGAAACGGCTTTTAACTTGTTTTTTTCACCAAAATGCATTTGGAGAGGATTTAAAAGTAACAATACAATAACAATAACAATACAAAATAGGTGAATTCGTAAATAGAAAGGATGAAAGGGAGGTTATTTGAGGATGTTGACGCTCATTAACAGACTTGAAAACCAAAAATATTGGAATTCCTACTTACCTCCTCGTTCAGGCACTTAGTCTACGACAAGTTTTGAGAAATGAAATAGTGATGAGATTTGAAGTAAAAACGGTAAGAAAATTGCAATTGGTAATGGTATTATCGATTATGCTTAAATTCGAGATATTCCAAAGCCTTTTTACAGCAATCTCCGAGGGAGAATTAAATAACTTCTAATCAACTGCTGGAGAAGTAAAATGCCTGTGTATCTAATAATAAGTATTTTCGGATAAGCTAATGGTTTAGTGAACAATTCTGACAGGAAATCTACGATGTTAATAGAAGGTGACAAACCACATGTCTTAATGTCGATAAGAATGAAAAGAAGCTAAAAATATTTAGGAAAGTCACTTTTAACTACCTTAATATCCGTTGAATGATCTACTGTTTCAACAATAGCATATTCATTATTCTGCAATTAGTGTCATTATCTAGTAAAAGCGCAAAAGTTGCCACTATCATAAATGGGAAAGGCATCTACACCCCCGGGGGGGGGGGGGGAATGNGCCTCCCCCCCCCCGGGGGGGGGGGGGGAATGACGAAATACCCCGATGAAATTGGGTGAGGGTGGGGGGTGGGGGGTAAATACGAGAACAGATTGGAGGTGTAATGTGAAAGATCTCCATAATTTGGGCCATTCTATATGTCGTGTTCAATTTTTATAACATTCAAATATCATGATTTGATCACGGATTTTTGAGTGAGTTCATGTTCACGTTGCTTAGAGATTATTGGTCGGTTAAGTAAATGGTGGCTGGTCATGCGTTTTCCGATAGCCAGAATCACCATGGGTTACTTCTTTAAATGGGCTTTTCTGCAAGTAATCTAGATAAATTTTAATTTAAATATGAGTTAGATGACAAAGTCAGCGTCAATCTCAGATCCAATGTTATTCCATTTACCTGAGAGGGCTGGATCATGTTAGCCCCTCTCTATCTTTCTCTCTCTTTAGCGATAGGATGAGTCATATAGCGGAAGTAAATATGCAACACACAAAAAACTTATAGATTTGTTGACGGCAGATAAGGCATCATTAACAGCACAACGAGGCTAATACGTTGAAACTCCTTTAAATTGTGCTGCGTGTTGTAATTTTGAATAAAGTGAATGGAATAGAAGTGACCAAAGTCATATTGCCATAACTTTAGAATTATTTTCCATTTATCCACAAAGAGCAAACGTTAACCTTTACAAAGTATATCCCCATTAAGAAAAACAAAATACTTATTGATGAATAACACGCCCTGTTTGAAGATTGACCGATGACTCTAACCTACGTGGTAACTGGAGCTGACAAATGTTGTATCTATTTCAATAGCAGACTAGACAGATGAATTCCTACCTGAACTTCACACAACAGGACGAGAATTGTTAATAGTAAAATAATGAATGTAATTGGAAAGGAATAATGGATTTATGCCTATAAGAGGGAATTCTAGGAACCAAGATTGCCTAATGCAGAGGAAGCCAGGACGTGGAAGGGAAATATCACATGGGTTAATGAGAACTACGCTATGAATCAGGGCATTCTTTACTAATTTGTCTTATACCCACGTCCCCATGTGTTGGTATGCATGCGAAATGCTGAGACCTGTCTCGTTTGAACGAGACAAGACCAAACTAGGTCCAGCCTTGTAGCAACGTCTCGTGCTCTTCACCTCAGACAATGGCTAATCTGCCTAACACTATGGGAATAATGACTATATTTAGGAGCTGTCCTCGCTAATGGCTTGACGGTGCCTACTGGCTATAATGTGCACCTAATGCCCCCCCCCCCCCAGTCCGAACAAAGGGAAAAGACCCGCAACTGCTTGGACGACTGTAGTTACGCGGGATTGACCGGATTGACTTGATCCATTCGTAGGCACGAGCGTGGAAGTGCATAAGTTAAATAACCACTTCTGTGCCCCGTCAAAATCGACTTATTGGACATATTAGAATGCATAATGAGTTTTTGAAAAAAATAATTAAACATCTGAAAAGTGAAAGGATTTCACTTCTTTTCGCTTTTAACACCTTATTGACTCGCACTTAAGTGACGTACAAATAGGTCAAACTAGAAATTCTTTTATTTCAACAAAATCTAATTGTACTAACCTCCAAAATTTCTTAATAACACGTTGATCATAGTCAAAGAGAATAATTGATGTAAAAGATAAGCCCTAATTTACCTGAATCACATTACATTCAACTATACACAAATTTTTAAATGAAACAAAAAACAATTTAAGAACATACCACTGGATACTGGCTGAGGTCATTATACGTCCGACCAGCAATCGTATTGAGTCGCATTAAGTACTCAAAATTCGAAATCTCCCTATTCGCCCAGCGCTAAAACAAAGTAGAGAAGGTCGCGCGTTAATGAATTCCATACATATATTTACTGATCATTTTTCGCATTAGTACCAAATGAACTCTACCTCTACATCTCTCTCTCTCCCTCTCTCTTAAAAGGTTATGTAAGAGAATATTTATCATGACATACATATTTCCGTTTGAAGAGATATTAATTAGACGGCAGCGCACCAATATATTTCGGCAACTTGTTCAATTTGTCGCCAGAATACCCACACTCGCCAACATGAAATTATTTTTCCATTCCTTAAGCGAGGTGCAAATGCCCAATTTCTCCTTCCAACTCCCATAGGTAGGTCACACACACATTAATTAATCAAACCCTGTTACATGCTCTCTGGCTCTTTATTCTAAGAGAGTATCCAAATGGTGATATTTAAGGATGTACAAAATATCCCCTTGAGGGACCTTTTGTGGCGGAAGAATGCATACATGGGGAGGGAAGGTGGCGGGGCGGGGCGGAGTGTGATAATAAGTACTCCCATCTCCTTTCTCTTGTGTCAGCGTTGAAGGAAGGGATGAATTATTACATAGTGAATCGCCACACTCAAGGAAAAGGTTGCGCAATACCTATTTGTGTGGTATTTTTGATTAGTCCCATTTTCGTGAATGCGACACAAGGAAATACCTGCAGATGATAGCCTAAGAAAATTGGATGTCACCTCGAGAAACACAAATCCAGGTGCCAGAATCAATTCGCTACTATGTTATTCCGATAAAATTTCGTTACCATATTTTTGGGTGAGGATTGACTTGTGTGTTTGCGGTGTCCGTAATCGGGTTTATCGGAGCTACTTAGAGGACATCTATTTGGAGAGTACCAACTAAGTAGTGAGCGAATTTGCCAAATAGAGAAGTTTTTCTTCAAAGGTTTCACCAATCTGGCCTGGTAAAGACCTCCGGGAACCCAAAGTAGTGCACCAAGAATAAGACTAAAATTTGCCGAAGCACATTGTCAATCGAAATCCAGATATTTTCCAATTTAAATCCAATCATAATCATTTCAAGTATATGAAGGTAACTTCCAAGCCAATTTCCACGTTCCAAATGGGTGAACAATTTCCCAAGCCGTTTAAGGAAGTGCCAACACTTGGATAGAACACATAGAATAAATTGTGAGGTCACTCTTATAAGAAGCACGCATCCATACTACAAACTTTCAAATACACGTCGATGAGTATCTCTGAAGTGGCAGACGTATTCTACCTCAGAATTTCAGTTAATTTAAATTCCTTGAACTCCTCTGGCAGACTTGCGTATCATTCTTTACATAAACTAGCTCAATATGTCGACTAGTCACCACTTAACAAAACCCCCATGATTAGTTAAGTAATAAACCTGTGTCGAGATTTCAGTTAGCGGAATAGAGTTGATGATGAACATTCAACTTGAGTCAACTTTTAAAACTTTCATTCTACAACGATTAGGTAATAGCATGCATACAAGAGGCTGTCTTACCACCCCCCCCCCTCTCCCAACCACACCCATTATACGGTAAAACTTTCAAATATTAGTGTTCCCAACATTCAAATGAAGAAAAATTAAAACAAAGGCAATGAGTTTTTCGAATAAAATTTGTTGCAAGAGAAAACGAAATTCTTCCCTCCAATTCAGAAACTTTGGGTGCCGGTATTATATATACGTACATACATACGTACCTACTAGCTTAAAATCTCCGCGGATTTCATGAATCATCCAGGTTGTGAGAAAAACTGATGCAAGAAGTTCACAACTACAAGCTCCGCTCTTAGGGAAAAACGAGTCTTATCACAGAAAAGAAGAAAAGTTCCGGCTTTTTGCGAGTGCGTTTTTCCTTGGTTAAAGCACTTTATGCCATTGAAGGCGATAATTGCCAGCAGGCGTACACAGAGTTATAATGGAATCTATCAACTTAGGAAAATATGGGAAGAAGTTTGTCGATTTCCGAAACTACTGCTCACATTTTGGTTAGAGGTAATTACCAGCAAACATGCACTACTCATAGCAATATGAGTAGCAGACTATATGCACATTCATTTCATTGATAAGCCCTAAGCTACCTCATTCTCGGCCTAGCGTATATTATGGCTCTCAAATGTAAAGAACACATAAATTCATTATGTAACTTACTGATAAGTAAACAACTTTTAGTTTTCTAGCCACCAAAATGATGATAAATAAAAAGAAGGAAAATAAATATTTATATTTCAGTATATTGAGAAAGTGAACTAGGCTATGCGGATATAGATAAGAGGGAACCGATTGGCTACCTGGTTGGGTAATGACCGAAGAAGTGATAAGATTGCCTTCTCAGAATCAATAAATATTATTATTATTTCAAACGGCAGGCTTTGTGATATTTATCATTAGCCCTTTAACCTTGACTTCAGCTTCCCCCAAGGGTGGGGGGGATGCATTTATAGCAGTTAATTAATAGCAGTTCATTAGCTGTCTTCATGCTTCCCAGTATCTCTGGCTTTCCGTCGTTGTCTTTAGGGCTGGACATCGAATCAGGTGGATATTCTCCATTTCCTCCTGTAGGTTACATAGAGGGCATGTGGGTTGAGTGTATACTCCCAATCCGTGAAGATGTTTTGCCAAGCAATCGTGTCCGGTACGTAGTCTAAACTCAGCAACGGTTTCGATTCTTGGCCAGTCGGCTATATCGGAGAGTGCCACTGTCCACTATTTCTCCTTTGTTCGAGCTTTAAGTTCGTTGCACCTTGAGGTCTTGAATTCTCTCCTGATTAAGGCCTTCATTGTGTGGAAAGACATCAGCCGGTCCATGCAATGCAAAATCGTTGTCCCCTTCTTAGCAAGTGTGTCAGCAAGCTCATTACCTTTAATGCCACAGTGACCAGGAATCCATTGTAGGACCACTGTTTTGTTTTTCTCTCTCAGCAGCTCATAGAGTTTTCTACATTCCTTTATCTCAGCTGTTTTGAGTGGCTCTCTGTTTACAATTGATTTTATTGCTGACTGTAAGTCCGAAAGTATCACCGCTTTGGTAAATTTCGTATCCAGGCAACATAATTGGCATAGCGCTATTCTAATGGCCTCTATTTCTCCTTCAAGGGCGGATCTATTGTGTCCAGATGCTGCGTAGAAAGAGAGGAGTTCAGAATAGACACCTGCACCAATGTTTGCTTGGTTTTCTATGTATGACCCATCCGTGAAGACTTGGAGCCATTGATCTGCAGGATAGTTGACATTGATTGTCTCAAGGGCCAGTGATCGCATTTGTTCTGGAGGGGTGTTTGATTTCCTGAAGAAGTCAAGCAGTTGAGTGCAACACACTACATCAATGTCTGCTAATGGGTTCATGGGTAGAGGGAGGCTTTTTGGTTTGTCATCGATTTTTAATACTTTCTTCAGTTCTATGACTTTCTGTATCAGACCAGATTGCGTTTTCAGATGTCTTGGTCTATTCTCATAGGTGCTGAAGAACTTATCCATGGGAATGCGCAGTAGATTCTCATACAGGATCAAGGCCTTTTCTTTGATAAGGGAACATATTGTGGTGCTCCCTGTAACTAGGAGCATTGTAACAATGGGTGTTGATTTTATCCCTCCAGTAATTAGTCATAATGCCTAGTTGTGTCCCTTCTCGAGTGGTTTGAGAGTCACCTCTGTGGCTGTAATGAGTGGCTCACAGCAATACAACATTATTGGCTGAATAAACATCTTGTAAGTGGTGTTGAGAGTTGAGCGTGCACAGCCCCATACGCTACCAGCAAGACGCTTCAGTACATTCAGTCTATTGGAGACTCGTTCTGCTATTTTAGCAATGTGACTTTTCCACGTTAGCTTTGTGTCAAACGTCATTCCAAGATATGTGAACTCATTGGTTTTATCTAGGGTAGTATCCTTGTACCTTAGAAGCGGGTATATGCTGTGACGGGCCAGAGAAAATGTTTGGAATGCAGTTTTCGCGGTGTTGATTACCATTCCATTGTTGTCGCACCAGTTTGCTAGTAGTTTAAGTGCACAATTTAGGGCACTTTCTGTCCTCTCCTGAGCGTTTTTCTTAGGGGCGGAATACCATAGAACAAGATCATCTGCATAAAGTAAGCACTTGATGCCCGTGACTGTCTGTACCGATTCGGCTATGTCATTGGTGAAGACATTGAAAAGAGTGCAGCTTGTGNTACAGGGTGTAACCTGGGAAGTGGTAGTACTTCAGTTTGTCGTCCGAAATATTTACTTCCATAATTGTGAAAATTTCGACATCATAGGTATGTAGGATTTTCTGGACAGGGATCTTTTTGTCCTGTGACATCCCTCCAGCATTCCACTGGAAGAACTGAAGACTTTGTGATTCGTCCTGACGAGGGCGATTTCTCTTATAGCCTTTTTTAAGCTAATCATAATAAATCGAAGTCAAATCAAATGCGCGAAAATGATAGACTTTTTTGCCGTACGAAGATACGTTGTCCAGGTGGCTAATCATAATAAATCGAAGTCAAAAACGAATGCCGAGTATAGACTTTTTTGCCGTAAGAAAATACGTTGTCCAGGGTCAGATTTTTTGCCGTAAGAAAATACGTTGTCCAGGGTGCACATTGACTTTTTGCCGTAAGAAAATACGTTGTCCAGGGTGCACCTCGAGTGATATACTTTTTTGCCGTAAGAAAATACGTTGTCCAGGGTGCACCCACCATTTTGCCGTACGAAGATACGTTGTCCAGGGTGCACCACGTGGTAAGTCTATCGCACACCCCAACTTATATTTATTGATTCGGGTGCATCCAGGACAACGTAAACTTATACGGCGAATAAGTCAATAAACCGACAGTTGATTTCTCACTTCAAACTACTATGACTCCACTGTATGTCATATTCGACCACTTCCACAGTACTCACCCCACCTTACCTATTTCTCTACCTTTGTGCCTGTCTATCTCTTCTACATACGTGAATCGCTCTTCTATCCCCCCTGTCTCTCTTTTTCTCGACCCTTTTTGACTTTGATGTTTCTTCTCCCTGTGGAGCCCGAAGTCAACTAAAGGGCTAATGATAAATATAATTAAGCCTACCACTTCATAGAAATAAATATGAGTTAATAACATTGCTCAGGTGCTCTAGAAATATTCGATTGGTCTTTCTTCCAGAAATCATCGATAATTTAAGAACTTATTTCAGGAGGAAAAGACGTGCAAACGTTGTGATATTCTGCCAGACGTTTATAAAGCATTTGCCTAATGGACCAAAATTGATGACAGACAAAAAATTTTCATTTGCTATTCTGTTCCCTTGCTCGATGTTGTTTAAATTAACAGATTCTAATTACTCAATTCAATACTTCCTGCAAATGGCCACAATGCATTCTTCCTAAGTCTAAATTTAAATATCCACGCCTTCCTTAATAAAGGCCTATAAAATTTCATTGCTAAAGGTGTGGTTTTAATAAATATAGAGATAATACTTACCTCCATTAATTTGGAGTGCTTAAACACTTCCGCTGGACTTCGGCCCTTTCGATAGATCAATTGCGGCATTCGATGGCTCATTATACAGGTATAAACTTTGTTTCGCAGCTAAAGTACATGCCAAAATAAGGCGAGTTAATACCAATATGTCCCTTGGAGATCTGGCATATCTCAAGCGATTTTTACTCACCTTGCCAGGAAAGTTGAACAGGAAATTGCGATGGTCAATAAGAAATATTTCTAAACCTGAACGCCGAAGATTATAACGACACAAGTGGACCTCTCGGATTTCATTCAAATTGATTATAATAGAGAAGTCCTTCATAGCTTCGATTTCTCTAAACTTATCTGAAATTGACATTGAATTCTGTAACTCCATTTCAGGAGCAGAAGAGAGGAGGGAAATGTAACTTTTGACCACATACCGTTACCAGCAACATCAGATGACACTGGTTCGCTATGATTCTGCAGGAAGTGCAGTGATGTTGGTGTAACAGCAAACCACCCTGGAACACTCCTGACAAGTGATATGAGTTGACAACTAGCTCTCATCACTTCCCCAACCAATGGAGCAGGTTTCTCAAAGGAAAGTGGAATTGGGGATTCATCATCACCTTTACCTTCTTCTCCTTCCTTATCTCTTGATTCATCGGCCCCTTCTTCGCTCATACCCACAAGCAATGACTTATCGCTCGGCTCTGTGGATATTCCACTAGGAGAACAAACTTCTTCCATGTCCTGTTCCGAATGGTCATTATCATTCGATAATCTTGAAAGATCAACACTCGATGAAGATTTCACACTAAAATTAAGATCGCATTTAAGTGTTTAAACAACTTACTCATCAGACTTCTCAGAATCGTCGAATTTAATCAACTTCCAGTCCTCGTCGGCTACGAAATCTCCTCTAACGTCTTTTCTATCAACTAACGAAGCTTTGTGTAATCTTTGCCTAATGGAATCCAGTTGATCGAGAGCTAATGTCGATTGGAATTCAATGGATTCCATAGAAAATCTTCTCAACGTGGGTTGCTTGTCACAATTTGTCGCATCGAGTGAATACTTCGCCACTGGCCTTTTACTGCCCCTAAATAGGAGATCAGCATTTTGAAGAAAGATTGAGATCTTCCTTTCCGCTTCTTCAGCCGTTGTTAAATTCTGAATTAGTTGTTCGCCACCTTCTAAAGTTGAAAGTTGGCAAATAAGGCCATCTCGTTCCTCGCTTGCTGAAGCATACTTGGAAAACCATGGATTCGGTTCAAGCATATTTCGAATTCGAAGAGTTGTTTCTAGTTCCGATAGGCGCCATCTAATCTCTTGTGGGAAACTGAAAAAAAGGATCTGTTAGCTGTGAACGTAAAGAAATCGATACAGTAATTAATTGTCAAGAACGTACGGCGAATACCACAAAGAAGTTGGGAAGCCTCTGACAAACTCAAATCTCACATTAAGCCATCGATTTTTTCGGATTCTGGAGAGCACTTTCATTTCTCTTTGTAGCAGCTGAATATCAAAAATCTCTTCACTCGGTAACCGTGAGTGCCATGATTGATTTGGTTGTTGCAAAGCTGAATCAAATCCAGAGAAGGTAAATTTTAATGAACGAGATCCCATTGAACCTCTACGGAGCTCGTGTCGATGTTGAAAGAAAGGTGGGTTGTCCGTTGACGTGTGATCTGCAATAATCAAGCCTGGAAAGAGCTCAGACAACTTTTGAGTAGCTTGTGTGATCTGATGAAAGCGTTCTTTTCGAGCTTTTATTAGCATCTCATTGGCCAATGCACGAATTAGGCTCTGTTCTGTGGAAGGACTGACTATGTAATTGCGAGTATAAGTCTCCACTTCGTTGCGATACTAGGAAAAAGAAGAATGGAAGCTCGAAGTCAACTCAAGGGCTAATGATAACTATCAAAGCGTCTGCCATTTAAAGTAAATAAATTTCTGCATTGCCTGAATAAACAGGCTTTAATACAATTACATGGGTTTGTGCTACTTACGGCGCCCAAGAAGGATTCTCGCCATTCATCTGGGTATTTACTCAAGTACGCTCGGAATTCAGTGATAAAGTTAGCCGAATGGTGGGGTAAATGTGGAGCCAGGTAATTGACTTCCAGTTTATCATTGTACTTGTCAAACAGAGCTTTAATAAGAGGCGAATAGAAGAAGTATGCATCCGAGTTCCATATAGAATCAGCGTCATCATTTTCATGATCCGATCGAAACATCAAATCAACGCCGCTTGCAAATGGTATTATGTTTTTGTCATCGGATGTAGAATAATTACAGTTGAAGGATCGTTGAATCATATCATTGATTCGATAGAGCAGAAAGATAATCTGGAACATAAACGAAAAAAACACCATTATTTCGAGAAGATTATTGGAGAATCATGGCTATACTATGGAAGTGAGCTTTCGACAAACCCTTTCAAATGATATATCGGGATTGAAAACACATATGGCATCGTGAAGAAGTGCGCAGGCTTGAGCAGCTGCCCCATTGTCAGGGAAAGCACCCCTGGAAGCCCAAGTGAGATAAAAGTGTAGAATCATTGCAGCAAATTCTTCTGAACGAGAGTTAACCTCTTCCCATACTCTCAAACGCTCCACCACCAATTCGTTTAAGTGATCCAATAGCTATAAAATATGCAAATTCATGTTACTGACAAAAAATAAGTAACCTTCACTTAAGTTTTAGTTAATCCTGCTACTCGTTTACCTCAGTTCGGAAGTCCGATTCGATGAAAACTCCACGATTGCAAGTTTCATCAATAATCATACCAATAAATGGTGTTATTGCGGGATAACTACTGAGAGTAGGGATTTCTGCAAAAAAAACAGCAAAACATTGTGATATCGAGACTTCTTTGATTTAAATTCAGATGAAAATGAAATCGAAATAAACAATAAGAAGAATTTCAATTAATACAGGAATGAATATCATGCCTTCTATGAGTAGACACTAGATTAGGATGAAATATGTGCGATTTTGGCGCATAATTACATTTTAAGATTCTTACCGGGAACACTTGACCTAATGAGCTTGTGTTTTACTGCAAGTATAAGATCAAAATTTACGCTAAAGATTCAATTGTACAAAGTTAGGTGGAAATGACTACGTGGGGTATAAATTACCTGATCGAAGGCAATTGCTAGTTGATTTGAGAAATTCCTCGAAAATGCGTTGGAGAAACCAGAAGTAGGGTTTAATGAATGTAAAAGTTGTAGAGGAGTCAGAGAGACTGACGAGGACTTGGTAGTATCTCTGAAATTATGATATTTTCACCATTTAATTATGTGATCAGCAGAATGCAAGCAATATTGACGCATAAAGTTACAAAATAAAGAAAGTTTTAGGACAACTTCCGACAATTAACAGTACTTGCTCCTAATATTCTCTTCTTTTTTCCAAATTCTGATCGATTGACCCAAAGAACAAGGAAAATCATTGTTGAAAAATTGGAATGAACCAGTTGAAGATTTACCATTTAGTTCTATTTGCAAAAGCCTTCAAACTCTGTCAAAGTCTAAATTAATTCCCAAGGCAAACAAAAACAGGATATTCTTCCAAATGATGTCTCTTCTGCATCTACCAAGATCTATCAGACCACTAGAATAGAAAATGGAGACACGCACTTTGGTTAGTAAACAAAAACCATATATGAACACCAACTGTCTTAATATTACTGACGTTTTTTAGGTCAAACGTGTCGAGCTAATAATAGTCTCTTGTCAAATATTTGTTACGTCGTCTACAGTAGCATGTGCACGCAAACTATTAGGTTGGCAACTAAGTCATTGCCGATTTCAAATAAGAAGGCAAATTCGGAATTTTTGTTTAAATATATAACTTTATTCAATTAGATATTGGCCGTTCTTGTCGATGACCTTTTCCATCGTTCTGGCAGAGTAAAAATTCCCCCTTCGTAAAATGTCTGGTCTTTGCTATTAAAAAACTGAATTAGGTGTGATCCGACATCATCCACGTTGTTACAAATTTTACCATTTAAAGAGTTTTGCATGGAACGAAACAAATGGTAATCCGAAGGCGCAAGGTCAGGGCATGAGTTCAAAATACAAAATTCCTTTGTGATCCCCCCACCAGACTACTGACAGCATAATCTTTTTTGGTGAATCTCTGCTTTTCATACTGTTTGGGCTGGTTGATCTTGCTTCACCCATGGTCTCTTGCGAGTAACATTCTTATAAACTATCCACTTTTCGTCGCCAGTAACTAGGTTCTTCAGAAATGGATCATTCTCATTCTCATTGCGTTTCAGTAGCGGCAAATCACAGATGCTAATCCGTTGCGTCAAATGAATTTCCTTTAACTGGTGAGGGATCCATAAATCAACCCAACCAAGGGTTTTTAATTTTTATCTTCAATGTATGTATGCGACTCATTGAGCTTCTCTGCAATATCTCGTGTTGTGCTGTGACGATTTGAATCGATAATGGCCTTGATATGGGTTTCATCCACTTCGACTGGGCGGCCAGATCGTTGTGAATTTTCCAGTGAAAAATCACCGGAACGAAATCTTTCAAACCAATTTCGACACTGCCTTTCTTTGAAGGCTTCATCTCCATATACGGCACATAACTTCTTCTTTTGTGCTTGCGATGCGTTCTTGCCTTTTCGGAAGTAATACAATAAAATGTGTTGGAAGTGCACGTCCTGTTCTTTCATTTTTAAATTGGGATAAAAACAAAACTAAAGAACTAAACAAAAAAAATTTTTACTAATTAACCTAGAAGCCCATACAGTAAGAAAAAAATATAGGTTAGATGCTCTGGCCACGTTAACAAAACAAAAGAAAGTATAGAGTGAATCCGTCAACAAAAACGGCAATGACTTAGTTGCCAACCCAATATTAAATATGTTAAGCGACTGCAGAATCGAAGGGAATAGTACATCTCTAGGTGAAAAACAAATTTTTTCACATCAGTTTTATTGGGAATTTCTTAAAGAAGAAATGTAGTCTTTGCGTATTGTCAATCTAATTCCCGCTCCGTTTCTTATAAAACTTTGTGTTATTACCTAGTTTTGCTACATTATATCAATCATATCGTCTTAAAAGAAAACATATCGAAAAAATGTATCCATTAGAAGAAAAAAACTTAGGTCAGAGATAAGGGAAGTTGGAATACATCAAAACGGGTTCCTAATGAATCTACCAAGCTTTTAACCTGAAAACAGGTTCTTCCTGGGTGCATGGGTCTAATTCAAATGAATTCTGATGGGATGTAAGAACATCTGTGAAATTCTTCGAGTTCGTACGCGCCCTTTCCTCTGTATCATCTAAGCCATATTTGCTGCAACTACTAGGTTCAATTTATATAAATATTTAATGAGGGTGACATCGAATTACGCTTACCGAGAGGGCTTCGTTAATCTGATTTGCAGCGGGATCCATAGATAGGATGAGACTGGAGCCAGGCCAGAGGAGTCGATTGAACACCTTAACAACCAAATTGCCCAAAGTTTCCTCCAATTCTTCACTTCCTGGTTCCTCATCACTCTCATTCAAAGTTGCTGGAGTGTTTTGTTGGTTATCACTTCTCGAGCCAGAATTGGATGAGACACTGCCAAAGGATAAGCGTTTTCTGGAACCATGAGCTTCTACATTTGCCGATATGGGCATTTCAGCCGATGGAGATGCCTAAAATTACAAGGGGTCTCGATGGTTAAAACCTCGTAAAGAGACAATTAAGGTGCTATTGGTATTTGTTTGCGTTTCAACCACATGAAAATAAAATTAAGACGACATACAATAAGGGAGCTTGCTGAGAGAGTACTCCGTTTTCTACGAGGAATAAGTCGTTGAGAAGAATTTCCTTGTCGTGGATAACCGACAGAAGGTGGGAAATGTAGACGGCTGGTGTTATCTGTTTCTTCTTCATAAATATCAACCTCATTGCTCCGTGGGCTCATACTTGCTCTAGTATCCCTGGAAGGTATAAAATATTGTGTATGCACAACAACGAAGTATTGAAATCCACCATTAAAAACAATTAAAAGGGACTTACGTTTTCTTTGATTTGATTAAGAGATCAATTAGAGATTCATAGAAAGCTGGAATAGCTTGAATATCCCTAAGAGCAGTGCTTTTGTCATCCTCTAAGACGTCTAAAAGGAGAGAGATGGCAGAAATTCGCGAACGAATTCGGCTCAATCGCAAAACTGAGAGGTATTGGAGAAGACCAGCATAGTCCTTTCGGAAAGCTAGGCAAAAGAAAGTAATAGGATCAGTGTACATATATAAATAGCATTAGAGGCGTAATGATATTCCTGTTCGTTACATACTTCTGCCAATCAGATCATAAAGTAATTGACAAGTTTCAGAGCAGTAGGCCAACTCTTGAATGGGTGCCGTCTGGGCTAGGAAACCACGAAATCCGCCGGAATGTGTGAAATAGATATTTGTTTTGATCCTTTCTGGTACGCGTTCTGTTGCTGCCAGCTTGCAGAGCAACTAAATTTGAGAGTAATAAGATTGCATATAACATTGCCAGCCCTCTCTCTCTGCCTCTCGTAAAAAAGGTTTATGACACGCGTTTATTACTATCGAAATTGGGAGCTTAGAGGCTGTAGGTTTCTTCAAAATAATTTGTCCAAATTTTTTTGATTTTTAGGGTCCTTTGCAGAGCCAGCATTTTTAATCTCTTAACAATGCGCCGTCCATATTTGTTCATTAAAAAACCTCTTTATTAAGTTAAAACCAGCTAACCATTTACCAAACACTATTTCTGACTGATTTTCGCTTGATTTATGGATTCTCTTTAATAATGCCTTCATGGAAAAGCACTTTAACTCGTCCATGAGTTGGAACCTACGCAACTCATAGAAAAGTTCTAAATTCATCCCGTTTTATCTATTAGTTGTGATCCATACTCCGACCTCTTCTGACTTTCACCGTAGTAACGCTTTAGAAAATCAGAGTAGTAGAATAGCAGTCATAGAGACTGAAACCCTCACCAATTGTTAAGGAATAATCTGCGAGCATCAGCTGCAACTTATGAAGCTGGGAATTAGATTCCACAACAGGGGTGTGCGATGGACTTACCTCCACGTGGTGCACCCTGGGCAACGTATACTCATACAGCAAAAAGTCTATTAACTGGCAGTTTAACGTCTGACTTCAAACTGTCATGACCCCACTGTATGTCACATTCGACTACTTCCACAGTATTCACCTTTTTTCTACCTTTTCTACCTTCATATTTGAAACACTCTTCTGTTCCCCCCCCCCCTTCTCGAATTTTTTTAACTTTGATGTTCCTTCCCCTCTGTGAAGCCTGATGTCAACTAATGGGCCTACGATAACTATCAAAACGCCTGCCATTTGATATAAATAGATTCCACAACAACCACCAGCCCAGAATTTAGGTCCTATTCGAGCGCTTTTGATAGTCTGATTCCTATTCCCTATTTTTCTTCACGGGTATGTTAAAAGTACATTTTCTACAGTTTGCATAAGTTATCCACCGAGAGGACAAGCAAATGACTTCAACAAAAGCAACAATCTGAGATGGTAAACACTAGCAAATAAGATAGAAGGTGTGGGTGAAAAAAAACAAACTTTGAGGGCATTTTCCTTTGCTTTCATGTGCATCCGTTCACTTGGAGCCAGAAGAACGTAGTAAATCTTCTCTAACATGCTTTGTTCATAGGCCAAATTCAACAAAGAATCACCCGGAGGGGTGCTATCAAAGACGTGAGCGATGAGAACAATCACCTCCGATATCTAAAATGCAGATTTTACGGTGTGACAATTAATTTTGAGTATTTACTTCGTACATGCAATATCAAACTCACCACAATAGGATGAGCCGTCGATTCCAGGAAAGCGAAGAGCAATTTCAAATCACTCGCAGTGGCAGTCTTAGCGTAGAGAGTTCGAATAAGTGAATAGATTCCATGTCGAATATACTTTAGTAGAATATTTGAGGCTTCAAGTAATGACACCTCCATCGCAGGCCTTGAGTCATCTGGAAGCAAAGGAATAACCCGTTTTAAGGCGTCATTCATCGTCTTCTTCGGTCTGAAATAGAAGTTTTATGAAGGGCCATAAATATACATACACATACATCCTAAATTAAAAGACTAGGATCAACTTGCGCAAAGAAGAATCCAACTGCAATAAGGAGTTGATCAATAGGAAGATGACCTCGATAAATGTAGTTTAGTGCCTTGGCTTTCTTCTGTAGACGTCTGATATGTTGAAGTGTGGCGACGGGTGAACAACGCGACCAAAGTCCCCAGTCTATAAATAGCTGCTTGATAAGAAAATGCCACCGAACTCGGAAGGTCTCCTTGGCAGCGCGTCTCTCTTCAGCAACCTGACTGGATGAATCGCCAGAAGCTTCGACTCGAGTCCCAAGATCGTTCAGTACGGAAGAAGCACACATATCCAGCATATTGTGGAAGCTTATCACTGCATTGCTATTCAATTGCATGGGGTCGATCTGATTAAAAGGCAAAACAACCCATTTAGTCGTTGACTAGTAATTGCGCACTTGATTGATCTCTGTCAAATCACATTTTGAGCTAGATCAGATTAACCATGCTTATATCATCCATGCTCCTCAGATCACTGTGCTCATACAACCATGGAGGACAAAAGGAGCTGAAGTGGTAAGACTGGCCATCATAATTAAACAAAAAAGTATTGTAGTTAAAAATGCGTTCAGGAATGCAGATGATTAGTCATTAAATACGAATTTTGGAATATAAACTAGTCAAAAGCAAATAATGCTCCATCAGAGTTAAAAAAATGGAATGATATGTCGCTTTACCATTAGTTGGGCATTCTTTAAGCCGCTTATCCTTAATGTAATGCTTCCGCATATAATGCAAGAAGTAAATAGCAGTTTATAACGACCGAGATATGAACATTTAAAATAATTTAACAGAGTGGAAGTTAAACTCTGGAAGTATTTGCCTAATACTCTTAACTAGTTTTCCAAATTTTAAGATATTAACGAACAAGGGCTTGTTAAAGAAAAGTTAACTCATTGCATTCCCCCATCCCCATTCTCAAGCAAAATGATAAGCTAAATCAATAATCAATAAGTGGAAACAGAAACTTTAAAGAAAAATATATTGGGAGGACTGCAATAAACTAAATTAATGGAAATCGATAATAGCTTGCGCAAAAGATGGCATTGAATCACAAAATAAAGCATTAAAAGAGTAACTGAAAGTCACTTTCTTATCCAACCTGAATTTGAAAAAAGACACTGATAAAGCTTTTTGTTATTAAATCCTACCATTATTAACAAAACGTTTCATCAAATCATATGGTGCTTACAGAATTAAGTAGGTGACCCAAGACGAGAATAACAGATGGTTGAAGAAAGCTCTGTCGCACCCTTGTATCAGCTTTAAAGACCGTTTTGAGAAAATTGAACATATGCATAATCTGACTTGACGAACGACCAGTTTCTAAAGTTGTGATAATTAAAACGCATCATTTAGGTAAAACTTGTTTCGAAATTGCCAGGTAAATTTGAATACCTGGTATGTTAAAAACCGCGAAATTTGTAGGATTAGTAAGGAAATATGACGCTAACTGCAAAACTTCATTGGCACCTTCCAGAAGCGTGTGCTGCGGTGTTTTATCTATATGTTGACTGAATGGAGGAGATACCTTTAAATCAGGAGGATTTATAACCTCAGTAGAAGTGTCAGCTGGAGAATCTGTAGTCCTTAATGCCTGCTGGAATTCCTTCAAGGCCCCAAGTAGATCTTCTAGAACATCGGGATTTGTTTGAACATTCACATCAGGCTCGGTTGGACAATTTCCAACGAGTTCAAATAACGGCAGCAGAAACTGGATTCCACCAAGTCGGTAGAGAGAATCCTGCGTAAACAAAATCATAAAATGTAACACTCTACCTTAACAATTTCAGTACAAGCAACATTCTAATTTCAAAGAGCATACCACTAGAGTGGTTGATGTGATTCGAACAGCACCGTGCAGGAATGCTGGAGCAAAGTAAGGTACACTGGCACTCTCACTTTCTGGAGACTGCTTGGGTTGACCCGCTCCACTTAAGGCCAAATCAAAGCACTTTGTGCTCGCATTATTGACAGCTTTTGCATGGTAGTAGAACAGTACGCGACGCTGCGGATTTTGAAGTATAAGGTCTGTCACGAGGGTACAAGTGTTTTCACCTACAATGCGAAATAGTCTGATATAAAATAATCAGTTTAATATTAATAAATGGAGGTGATAGCAAACTACAGTAGGCGTCTGACATTCAGTGAGATTATTATTTGAATTCTGTTAAGCCAATTTTCCTCTTTCCAACAGTAAACAGATATAAAAATTTGTGGTTTTTAACTACACCAAGTGCAAAAGTGTTGAATGCGAAGTCTTTACAGAGTTTCTTAACATTTTTGATTCTCGGTAAAAAGTACAAACGTTACAATCTGATACACTCAGCTTAAACATTATTATTACTATTATTATATCAAATGGCAGGCTTTTTGATGGTTATCATTAGCCCCTTAGTTGATTTCAGGCTTCACTGGGAGGAGGAGGAATATCAAAGTGACAAAAAGTCGAATGGAGGGGGGGGGGCGACAGAATAATGACTCACAGATGTAATAGAGACAGACACAAAGGTAGAAAAATGGTGATGTGAGTACTGTGGTAGCAGTCGAATATGACCACATACAGTGGAGTCATGGTAGTTTGAAGTCTGAAGTCAACTGCCAGTTAATAGACCTTTTGGCCAAGGGTGCACCACGTGGAGGTAAGTCTATCGCACACCCCCAGCTTAAACATAAATTGATTAGAAGCAGCCTACTACTTCTCACTAAAAACTCAGAAATTCTCTAAGGGATGCTAAGGATTTTGCGAAAGCATCAAATTCATCAGAATACGAGCTCCCCATTCAGAAGTTTATAATATTCCAAAATAAGAAAGAAAAGAAATGAGGGTCTTTTCATGAACATTAGTCGATTGGTGGATGGCTATAATATTAGGGATCGACAAAGTGAGATCGAGCAAGCCTCTCAAGCTATCTACAGTCAAATTACCTTCAATTCAACTGATTAGGATGGAGATAAGCGGTGTGACTGAACAATTTTATAAATGGATATAGAAGGCATCAGCTTTAAAATAATGAATAAAGTTTGCTAGGGGGGGGGGTATATTTGCATACCAAAATAGATTCGTTGAAATGCGTTCATGCTGCAGTAATCGAAACTCGTCGACCAATCGAGTTGATTGAACCACTGGCCATACCTTATCTTCTTTCGGATCTATCACAGGGCCCTCAAAACACAAAATTAACGCTAAATCAGTGTTATGAATGGGAAATAATCATTAGAAGTTCACGCTTGTAGGAAGGCAGTTTGACATAACAAACGTCTGAAAAGTCCCTGGCAAATATCAGTGGTTTATATAACGTGAGTAAGTGCAAAGCACATTTGGACACTTATTTATCAGTACTGATAGCTAGACAAATCTAAGAGGAAGAACAAGGAGAAAAATAACTGTAAATACTATACCCCTACGAAAACATTGTTTAAGGATGCTTGGTAACTTAAGCTGAATACACATGCATACATTCTCCTAATGGAATGAATACCCAAAATAGCTAATTTTAGCCCACAAGACACATCATGGGAATTCACTCTTCTCAAGGTGAATATTGAACTTTATTTATTGGAAATGGTAACAAAAGCGAGATAATTTCATTTCGTTACTTCATTATTCGGTGTGGCAGGGTGTTGAGATCCTACTGTTAACAAAATATGACTCATTATTAGCTCTCCTCGTCACCCGTGGGTGAAGACTATAGTAGTCTGCAATTCCAAGAGGGCATTTGAAATCGATCTAAGTCTCCCTTTGCAAAAAAACTGGAGAGAGGCATTACATTGCACTCGGAGGAATACGCACATCCGGAAATCATGGCAACGTGAACAATTTTAGTCTGAGCGACTCGAAGAGTGTTCTTTGAACTGCTGATTTCCAAGTCAAGCCATCTATTTTTCTGACAGTTATGCTCTGGATTGTGATAACAGTTTTTTTCCTCTTAAGAAAAGAACCACATTGTTTTGGCTTCCATAGAATGCTTTACTTTGCTTAGAAGTTTTTTCGGCTTTAGATAGACGGCGGCTTCCACGGGACCTTTCCAGTGGCAACTTAACACCTGCGACAATTGTATGAGCTAAATGAAATCTTTAGCTCGAAGTAGTTTAAACTGCCATTTCCTCCAATTAATGCATTAGTGGAATTATTTGCTTTTTGGGCATAATGATAACAAATTTGTCCTCTTTTTAAAGTCAAAAATTACCAATGACAAAATAAGGCCAATTATTTTAAAGGGCACAGAAGATCATATTAGTGGTGAACGGCGAAAAAAGGACAAAATGTCCATTGCGACCTTTAACGAAACTTGGGGACAATTTTACAAAAAAATCGAACCAAATCCTTTACCTACCTATTCGTACACTAATGCATTATCAAGAAACAAAATAGCAAAAAGGTTAAGTTGAGAAAAATAATAGAAATAACTTTTAACATTCCTTAGGTAAAGGAAAGGCCAAACGTTTTACCCATTGATATTACTGAAGCTCTTAAGCGCAAAATATTAAACGCCTTATATTCCGCAGAGCAAATCTTGTCACTGTTTTCACCAGCACATTTACATCGTGGATCAAGCGACTTAATACCCTAGTTCCATTTTAATCTAGCAGTTACAACAGCCCATGGGATAATCGTTAATTGAATCGTGGAACAAAGTTGTCAACAATCTAACAGTGTTCTGATAGTTAAAATCAATAATAGAAAGAAGAAGATTTGTAGCCCACTAAACAGTCAGTAGGAATTCGATCGATCCTACATGGCCTTGAAATTACGGTGAGTGAATAGTGGCGTAGCAGTGCCCAGTAGAAATCTAAACCCTCACCCGCCTTCATTCAAAAACAGTGTTAAAAGCCTTTTTTAAAAACAATTAATGTCCTCTATGCGCTTAGCATTACTATTAGAAGTCGGTGTTCAAATTCCAAATAAAAAAATTACCCCAACGAATGAAAAAAACTCCTAAAACGAAGTTACTCCTGTCATACTAATAGTAAAAATTTTGGCGATTTCATGGAGCATGCAATCTTCCCCTACTAGGTGGATGGAACTTACTCTATCAATTATGAACAAGATGATAAATAAAGACGCCAGCACTTGAGACCATTTTTAAGTGCAATTTTCATCAAAAAGCCTATGATGCAGAGGTGTAGCTGAGTAGGCCACACAAAAGTGTTTGAGCATCGAGAAATTCAAAGAAAAAGTTGTGGTGAGTAGAGTGGACCAAAATACCCCAAAATTCTTTAATTCCCTTCATTATTCCAACAAATATTTGTAGAAAGCGATATATATATGGATAATGCGGTTTAATTGGATTATCTGATTTTTTTGAAATTAGTAAACTTCCTATAAAAAGCTCTATTTGAATTAATATTCAAATAATGAGCATAATTATCGCGAAGATGTAAATAATGGAAACCAGTTGCTTAAGTGCAAAGAGAACGAAAGATCAATACAAGGACATGGGTTGGATAATACATTTCTAATCAATTTAGGACACTATTCATGCGAAATTCGAATTTCATACAAAACATCATATTAAATTCTTTATTTTAAAAGAACTAGATTAGAAGTTAACTGTTCACATTTTGGAACCAAAGAGTTATTCGTCATTCTGTATAATCATGATATGATATGACGGGCACAGAAAATTGCTTTCTTCAAATCGATTTAGAAAAGAGCAGCATTAAACGGAAATCAATGGAGAGGATCAACACGGTAATTATTTTGGTTTCATGGTTTCAAAATAGCTGGTGTTAAATTACTATGATCGGATGTTTGAGCTAAATGTTTGTATCACACAAGTAAAGCTATTGATATCTGTTTCGTAATCGGATTCTGCTTGAGTTGAAAGTACATAAAAATATTTAATCCCTTTTGAACTACAAACGAACCACTTACTCACTGGGTTAGACCGAGTGATTACTAACAATAATCGGGAGAAAAAATATATAATATGAGAAATTTCGATTAGAAAAGACGCAGGAAACGATTAAAAAGCGATTTTTAGGCCTGGACTTTAGCCTCAGTCTCTGCTAAGTAAACTCAAGAATAAAATCGTACGACTTAGAAATATGCCACAACGCACACTTACCACCTTGAACTAGCCATTGAATGAAGGCTTCTGATGCCGACTCGTTAAAGACAACTGCATAGGAAAGGCGTCCACGGAATGAATTCAACGGACCCCATAGAGGTCTTTCCTCTCCAATTCCAATATTTGTAAAGTTTGAAGGTCTTTTCGTTTGCGAACTGCCGCTGCCAATTCCGAAGGAAGACCAAATGGAGGGCTGTTTGACAGATGGGGCTTTGGCTCCTAGACACTTCGCCGACAATTTCAATGCGAGACTGGAATAACACGTCTCTTCCACCCACTGTGGACAACCACCGTAGTGAAATAGGAGCAAATCCTGTTGGGGGGGGGGGGGAGAGGGGTGGGGGTAATATCAATTATAGCATTTATACGTAGGTAAATTGCTGAGTTCATCTAGATGTCGCAAGTGGAGCCGTGCGAGAAAAAAATGGATATCTTGTTGCATTTAAGCTCGCTCTAAACAAATGAAGACCTCGTAGATAAGTTCAGGATCACTTTGTCTTTGAATTCAACTAGAATCCTGCTATACGTTCATTTAATTCTGCCAAGTTAGTTTAATCACTATTTTCTAACAGGCCTTCGTTAGCATGACAATTAGAGGAAGATATCTTTCACGTACTTATTTAATGTCCCCCCATTAAGACCCTAGAACTTCTGATTTCTTTTTATTTTACGAAAAATGTCTACTTCTGAAACTCTGTATTGAACTAAAAAACACCTTGGTTAAAAGAAATCTTAAATCACTGCTTCCTTGTTTATAAAAAAGTGATTTTAATAGTAACGTTTTTTCAAATAAACTTGCTTCTTTAATGAGAGGATAACGGAATTCCTCTTCAAAAACCTTGTCGTCGTTCACGTAAACTGTGAGAGTGGATTTTGCGAAGAAGCCCTTGGTGCTTGAGAAAACCAACGTGAGAGCCGTCCACTTGTTCCATCGAATTAGAGATGGACCGCATACCTGAATGATGTGAAAAGATACTGAAAGCTATCATAATTGAGAAAGCTTAAATTAGTTATGTGCTCATTTTCTAAACGTGTAGAACTATATCTTTATAATCTGCAAATGCATTGCTCTAATTCGTGTCAATAAGGAAGCACCTCGAAGCATACTATTAGTGAGAATACCGCAATCACAAATTCCTCGAAACCTGATTATCAATAATATGAGGTAAGGTCAATAATATATATATACATATTTGTTCAAGTATTTTGTCAATTCTGTAAAGTTACTTGGGGTCCCGCCCCCCCCCCCATTACCGCATACAGCAAAAGATCCAGTAACTGCAAGAACAGTGCTAGCCATTGACTAGAACCAGTTACGGCAATCACATACTTCGTTACCACTTAACAAGGCTCTATCTTTTCAGTTCCGCCCATCCGTGTAGGGTTGAAATTTGAGGGGAGAGCCAAGTGGGTGTGCGATAGACTTACCTCCACGTGGTGCACCCTGGAAATATGCCTTCACTATCAACATCTTATTTGGAAGCGGAGGGGTGTGTGCGATAGACTTACCTCCACGTGGTGCACCCTGGACAGCGTGCGATAGACTTACCTCCACGTGGTGCACCCTGGGCAACTTTCAACCCTTGCTGGTTTTCTAAACAATTATTCTTAAGAATACGATAGACTTACCTCCACGTGGTGCACCCTGGACAACGTACTTTCAAATGGCAGGCGTTATGATAGGTATCATGGGGTGTGCAATAGACTTATAAACTTACCTCCACGTGGTGCAGCCTGGGCAACGTATACCCCTCCACGTGGTGCACCCTGGCCAACGTATAATCATACGGTCTTACCTCCACGTGGCGCACCCTGGGCAATGTATACTACACCTTACCTCCACGTGGTGCACCCTGGGCAACGTATTCTCATTCGGCTACCTCCACGTGGTGCACCCTGGGCAATGTATACTCATACACCTCCACGTGGTGCACCCTGGGCAACGTATACTCACGATAGACTTACCTCCAGGTGGTGCACCCTGGACAACGTATACTCAAATGACATACCTCCACGTGGTGCACCCTGGGCAACGTATACTCATGTGCCAAAAAAGTCTATTAACTGGCAGTTGACTTCTGACTTCGAACTACCATGACCTCAAACTACCATGACCACACTGTATGGCATATTCGACCACTTCTCTGTATGCATATTTGACCACTTACACAGTACTACATCACACTTTTTCTCTAAATTTTCAACCTTCGTCTTTGAAACACTCTTCAGTTCCCCTCCCCTCGACTTTTTTCACTTTGTTGTTCCTTCCCCTCTGTCAAGCCTGAAGTCAACTAAAGAGCTAATGATAACCATCAAAACGCCTGCCATTTGATATAAATAAATAAATAATCTTTTCAGTTCCCCCATTTACTCCAATAGATGAAAGAGATCAATTTCCAATTCTAGTTCTTATTCTCTACATTTTTTCGAAGTGGGAGATTTAAGTTCAACCCATACATAAATGCCACTGAATATGAAAAATAATGTAAACAATCCAGTTTTCAAGTCATAGTAAAATCAACTAAATTACTAATAGACCAAGTTAAAAATAGTCACCACAGAGTAAGGAAATTTAAAACTATAATAAAATAAAATAATAATAATATGGAAAGTAACCGAAGTAAGTTTAAAAAAATAAGCTGGTTTCACAAATCCCCTCAATCTCCTTGTAGTTGTGCAATCATGACGATCTTTCGTTATTATGGATATATTTATATTTATATATATCAAATGGCGGGCATTTTGATAGTTATCATTAGCCCTTTAGTTGACTTTTGGCTTTACAGAGGGGAAGGAACATCAAAGTGGAAAAAAGTCTGGGGGGGAGACAGAAGAGTGATTCAAAGATGTAAAAGAGACAGACACAAAGGTAGAAAAAAGGTGAGGTGAGTACCGCGAAAGTAATCGAATATGACATACACTGGGGTGATGGTAGGTTTGAAGTCAGAAGTCAACTGCTGGTTAATAGACTTTTTGCCGTATGCGTATACGTTGCCCAGAGTGCACCCCGTGGAGGTAAGCCTATCACACACCCCTTACTGGATATATAAAAGTAGTATTTCAAGCGTCATTTGACGAGAGGTGAGGAGAGCAATGTTATGCAATATGAGGAGGGGTCTCTGATTGGCCAGCACACTAATGGTAATTTTGTCCAATTATTAGGTCAAATTAAAGACTTTTGACCGGAAGGGAAAGGGGTGGGGGGGGGGGGGGGGGGGGCGGGTAGAACTGAGTGCTCTATTTGAAATACAATAAGTACCGTATTTAAATTAGGCCTAAATTACCTTTGACATTTTGGGAAATTTAATTTCATTGGAAATAGTCATGGAAAGAAAATTGTAGGCATTCTTTAAGATTTTGAAAATAAACAAGCAAACAATATGCTTTCGCAAATTACAATTCGATCTGTTACGTTATCTCTCAATCTTATGATATTTCTAGAAAGGGAATAAAGGAAGGAGCTAGTCACTGCTTTAGAATATTAAATAAAATCAGTATTATTTCAGAAGTCTCTACAGAATACGGGGAGTCCGTTTGAGATAATTAGAAAATCAATAAGTGCGTTCTAAAATAAGGATAATGGGCAAATGAAAGTAGTAATTGCCTTCAACTGAATGACCACGCAACTGATAGTCAGAGGGAAGTATGCATGAAGTCATATCTTTAGATTCAACTATAAGCTTCAATATAAATCAGAGTTCTATCACGATGTGACTTAAAGAAAAACACAAAAGTAAACCGAACTTTAATTTATAATTCGAATTGTATGCAAACATCAACATGGATAATCATTATTCACTTTTCCGATAACAGCTATTGACAGTCCATTAGCTGGAGTAAATAAGTGAAAAGTTGCTTCCTAGCAGAATTACTAGTATTGATCTAAATTGTCTATTCTTTCTAAAACGCTTATTAGTATTAGGCAATAAGCTGTGAGACCTAAGATGGTTGCGCATCCAACCACCACATGCAAATAAAATGGTAACTCATTGAGCCAAAAGTCAAAATAATAAAAAGGACAGAACATATCTACTTGAGGAAGGTATAACAGATGATGTGCTCAAGGGACTGCTCAATATCAACCAAATGAAATAGCATACAGAATTTCTATTGGTTCGAAAGATAACGTAGTTCTCGCCACCTTATTGACCCATCACTTATCTACGAACATAAACAACCCGTTTGACACCCATATAGCGTGTCGAATTACATTCTAATACCACCAACTCTTAATACTTTATTGGGGAATTCGGATTTTTTCCGACTCATTCTCATATAAAAAAATTATTATTCAATATCTAATATAAGATAATAATTCCAAGGTCAAATTCACCTACAACCATGAAAAGAAAATAAAGAGTATTTGAATTGCACTAACATACACACTTCACATTAAAAATCCTGAGTAATATCGATTGTTGACAACACTTTCGATCAATACAAAATTCTTCACCTGCATGAAAGAAAAAGATTAAAAGCTAAAACCCTTTTTTGTGTTAGTAAAGGCGCTATTTTCTTTTTCGCCTTTCACTAACGTCCTTGTAAGGCGCAATCTTTCGAGACCATAGTTGAAGTACGTTTACTTATTGGTTTCCTTTTATCTTTAATTAATTGAATTAAAGCATAGAGGCTTTTATTCGAGTTAAACAAAGGCCCAATTTGCATGTTTTCAAGTACTCCGTTCATGGCGTCTTGATAGTCATTCTGGAAAAACACAAACATTAAATACTCTAAAACTTATTAACAAAATCAGTCAATGGTAGTCTAAGGAGCATGTTCCAACCAGTTCTTTAGTAAGTACACCATATATATATATATATATATATATATATATATATAT
>UZAE01012685.1:0-33962 GCA_900617975.1 Rodentolepis nana | reverse complement strand
TCTATTATTAACTTTTAAAGTCCAGCAATTTATACTCAAAGAGAGTTCACTTAGTTAACATTTGAGCCATTAGGCCGGCATGTTGGGCATTAACTGTGGGATAAAACTAAACGCTCACTAAATTCAGAAATAAATTGAACTGGGACAATTTATAATTTGACTGTACTTCTTTAAGGTCAACCCCCCCCCCCTACCATCTCCTTCCTTCAAATTCATTCCATCCACTCGGTTGAAACGTCCAAGATCTCAATTGTTGCCTTTATTTTTCATCGATCAATATCAATTATTATATTTTCATAATGGGGGTGTGCGATAGACTTACCTCCACGTGGTGCAGCCTGGACAACGTATACTCATACGGCTAAAAAGTCCATTAACCGGCAGTTGACTTCTCACTTTAAACTACCATCACCCCACTGTATGTCATATTCCACCACTTTCACAGTACTCACCTTACCCTACTCTCCACCTTTGTATCTGTCTCTTTTACATCTATTAAACACTCTTCTGCCCCCCCCCCCATCTCGATTTTTTTCTCTTTGATATTCCTTCCCTTCTATGAAGCCTGAAGTCAACTAGAGGGCTAATGATAACTATCAAAACGCCTGCCATTTGCTATAAATAAATAAATATTTTCTTAATATTTTGAGAACGAGATTAAGAATTGTTTTTTTTCCTGATGAGGATGAGGATGGAGAATGGGAAGTGAAATGGGTACGAATTGTGCATATCATCATTCAGATAATGTCATTGGCTAAGCTATAGGAGTGAATAATACGTATGAAACAAAGCAGATAATCGTTTTGTGATTCAAGTTGTCATTTTCCGAATTACTGATTTGTAAGATAAATAATGGTCTATTCTTTGTGGTTTTAAAATTTGTTCACTTCAGGATGATTCACTAAGCTTACATCATTCTGTTTTATGATGAAAAGCAATTAAGATTAAAACTTAATTGCAATTTATCAATTATTTAGCTTTGCCAATTAAGTCATGTTAATGGGTCTGGGTTACATATTCACTAGCTCACATGAAGCTTATAAGATTAGAAAAAAAGCATTGCATGTCAAAAATTTCTAAGCGGGGGTGGGGTGGGGTGTGCAGTTCTTCTTCCCACAAAAATTATTTGAAATGTAATGATGTATGATTTTGGAATTGAATTAGTTCAAGAGTTTTCAAACTAACCACCTTATATCATCTAATGTCACCTAATGTGGTAATTTGACTTCTCCTATTTTTTGCCAAAATAGAAACCAACTATTGGGCTTACTCTTCAAGGAAACCTTTTGGAGAAAGAAAAAGTTTTAACTTCAGGCAAGACGAAGGGAATGTATCAATGACTGTCACCACAAAGAATCAGTTAGAATCTGGCACAGATTTCAATTTAATAATCTGGACTAAAGCCTGATTGAGAATGAGTCTGAAATTTTGTACCTTCATTTCGTTAACATACTTATCCTTATTCGCAATTATTTGTTGATTATGGGTAAATGGATAGTGTCGTTTATCGTCTATTCTCAATAGTTTCATTAAAGGCAAACTGACTTTCAATGACTTATTTTATTTTTAAATGCACTTATTTAAACTAATTAATGGTTTTGCTCTTCCATTAGGCAGGTTTTTTAGAATACAATAAATTCATTTATGGCCTTGACTGCATAAAATTTCTGTTTATTTATCAAAAGTGATTTATGCATCGGTTGTGATTCCCATAAATGGGTGAAAGACAGGCATAAGCAACGGGTAAGACAAGTCTGGAAGATATACCTAACGAAATTTATTAAAGTAGTCAAGTAATCTATTTATACAGTTTTTTTACGTTAATGTCATAATGCGTAATTAAATTATTAATCAGACAATAGACTAATCGATGAATTGATGTTGACTCAATCGAGTTACTGTTATGACTTATTAATGATATTTCACGTTTGACGCATGACGAAACTTTGAATAGCCCTCATTTCGATAACATGATAGGCTAAACCAAAATGAACAAATTTGTTACCTTAAACTAACATTATTGAATGCTGCATTTGTGTCGGATCAATACCAAAGTTTAAATATGCATTAAAAAGCGTATTTTAATCACACCAACAGCTTTCAATATGTTCATCTGCACAACAATGAAATTTCATAAAACATTGATTTGGAAAGCCAGCCATCAAATATTTCATTTTTTGTTAAATCTCTCTCTACTCTACATTATTGAAATTCTTATGGGACCTATAATTAATAATCGTCAACAAACAGCAAATAACGTTAGTTACTGTGAACCACGCGATGCTTGGATAGAAGTTACCGACAAACAGCAGGTAAGAAGCGAGTTAACTGGCGAAAAAAGGAAACAAAAGAGCAAAAAATGTAAATTAGTGACTAAATGGTAAGGAAATACAGTCGGAGCGCTAGAATCTTGCTTCACCGCCACCCATTTACTCATTAACAGTACCTTGAAGAAAATAAGCTAAAAAAGACAGAGATATCACGAAAGCGCTGAGAAAACGCCTCTACGAAATATTAGTGTTGCTCTTAAAGTTTTTTGCAAGGAACCCTTAGAGGCAATATTTCCATTCTATTTGCCTATCAGGCGGCGCCTACTCTCTCTTTTGCTCATGAATATCCTAAAACACACCTTGATTTTTGCACTTCAAGCCTCCTTTAAAGCGAATACTTACTGCCTGAGTAATGCGGCTTCTGTGCTTATAGAACCGCGCTATTTTATTAGTTTATTCAAGGTCATATGCATAATCTAAGCTGTGCTAATCAGTACGTTTGCCATGGCACAAACGGGAGCACAGTAGTGGAAAACCATCTGCCAGACCTGTAGCACTCATTCCAGATGAATCTCCAATTAAATCGGTCTGAATTGCGAGTAAATGTCTAGTTAATTTTTTAATTTATTATTTTTTCATTTTTAATTATATCCTTTAATGTTTGCAAATCATACAATAATATTCACAATCCACTTAAACAAAATTATTGCTTTCCATCAAGGACCTTAATATTTCTTAGCGGTAAAATCTTGACAGTCATTGTTCGACTAGGTTCAGATTTATATATTTTGTATAATTAAACTGAATCTTTCTCAACTAAGTAATATTAAATATAACTGTAGTAAGTCAATTGGCTGACAGGACTTATTTGTCAAGTAAATTCTTTCCTTGCTATTATCAAATTAATGTCATTATTCAGAGATTTATATAACCATGCCGAAAATGGCAGACTTGTTACAATTATTAGTATTACTTACACTAAGACCTATCTCAGCTGCCAAATCCAATTTGCTCATTTCTCTTCAGTTGACTTTATGAAACTAGCATTTTTTGGGTAATATTTCCATTTCAGTTTTTTTATTTCAACATTCGAGGACGTGGTGAACTCATTCGATTAATCCTTCATGCCGCTGAAAAAGACTTTGTCGATCAACGTGTGACCAGCGCTGAATGGACTAATCTGAAACCCAAAATACCATTCAAAAAGCTACCAGTCTTGGAAGTCGCCACGCCGAATGGAGATACGGTCATGCTGACTGAGAGTATGGCGATTGCTCGCCTTCTAGCAAGAAGTTTCAATCTCTATGGTAACGACGCCGGTGAGATCTACCTGATTGAACGATTTAATTCATTGGTGAGTTGGCGCAGTTTTTTTGGCAACTAAAATAACAGCTTATCAACTGATAATAACATCTTGACTTTGCCAAAAATTGCTTCGGTGTCATTAGATTAAGGTTTCAGCTTATTTTCAAATTGAAAGTTAGAATAAATAAATCTCTATAGTGTTAAACTTAAAATAATATGTGCATTGATTGAGCAAGGCTGTTTAGTTGTGCATGATTCTGATATTTAAAAGTAAATGTGCTTGGACATATCTTGAGACTATTCTTCTGCGAAATTATTCTCATCATGCAGCCAGAGTTCAGTGGGGTGTTAGAGCTTTGTTGAACTTGAAGATGCGTCATTACACTAACTGAAATAATTTCCACATTTCAATTATGATGTGCAGAGTTCTGAAGTGCTTACATTTGAAGAGGTGACAGTGTGCACAGTGTATTTCTGGGCATAAAGGGTCTATATGTCATTGGCTTCGAAGTGTAATTTAATCAATTTTTTTCAAATTGTAATAAAACTGAGTAAATTCGCAGAAAAAGATTAATTTTAAAATTATTTGACCTCACTGAAATTTCTTGGGTAGGGTCAAAATCAATACCAATTTTAAATATTGATCTCTTCATCTCTTTTAAAAGCAATAGGCAATTTTTTATCATGAGAAAGTAACTGACTACGATACGCGCAAAATACAATCTAATATATAGGATGTATTGTTAAATGAGGATAAAGTTTGGATTTCGAATGGGCTCAACTACGTTTAAATTTAGATTCTGCATATTTTGGGTAGATCACTGCTACATGTATGATTGCTACAACACTGAAAATTTGGGCATTTCCTCTGGATTCGAGAATTAATTGATATTCAGTTTTTATTGGACTATTCACAATTTTAAGGAACCTTTCTTCCAATGGACAAACTATTAACAGTCTAATTTAACATTTTTCTATTGCAGAGTTCCCAATGCAGCCAATTGTTGTCAATTCTAATAATAAAATTTTCTCTGAACGTACGAAGTATGAGATAATTTAATAGACATGAAAATGTGGTCGAAATATCAAAAGCCTTACGTTATTCGATTCCTGATGACAATTATTCGATCCCTTTCTCTTAAGGAATAAGTCTCATTTTGCAATATGGAAATCTATATCTATTTTTTAATCTCTGGATTATTTTTCGTTCAATATATATTTGGCATCCTATTCAGTGCTCATTTATTAGTCGGTCAAACGGCCCTACTTGGTTCTCCATCCTCTTAGGGAACAACCATAGACATTGCCTCATAAATAAAATACAGTAAACCGAACAGGATGGTGTTTGTGAAAATAACTCTGGAAAACGTCCACTATTTTTAAATATTGTTCCTCGTTAAAGCATTACTTGGTCATGAACCGCTCTGAATTTTTTTAGTCTTATGACCTCCTAATTCTCTCATAATTAATTTCTTAATATAGTAAATTTAAAATTATTCCTAGATATGGTAGTTAATTCTTTTCGGTGTAAATTATACTAATTAGTCTTCGAAAACTTTCATAATCAGAGGTTAGAAAACATTATCAAAAATCAATTGACCACAATGGGTCGTTTTCACCACACCCATAGTAGTCTTACAAAAACAGGAAATAATTTCATTTACATTTGTAAGTTTTCTTATGTTCAAAATAGTTTTTAATCGTAATTGTTGACAAAAGAACGTGAATGCGCAACTAAGTTTTCCTTCAATCATTTTCACTTCATTAGCCATTGGACAACGATCGGCCAAGTGTTCGTGACGATGTTGACGTAATTATATTTCTATCAAAATCAAAATGGCCGGGTTTAGTTAACTAAAAATGGTTAAGAAATTTCATTGTTCAAGATAATAATAAGTCAGCCTTAACTGCTACTACTCTTTAATAGGTTTCAGCTGTCTCCAAATGAAAATTTGATAATTGTTACTGCTTCCGTTCTCTGAAATTAGTTATTGGTGATCTAAAACCATAGATTCGAATGCATGAAATACAGTTTTCAAATTTTCTGCCTAATACTGATCAAGAAAGGCTTGAGGTAATGCCAATTTTTAATCGAAAAAGGCATTAGGAAGCTGATTATTTTAATCAGAAGAGGTGATGAAAACGTCCTATTTATAGCATCCAATTTATAAATTTACAAATTGGAGTCTTCAAAATCTTTACCATGAAGTAGAAATGACTAAGTAACTGAAAGATTAATCTCTACAAGAATCCGGCTTTGCAAATTATACTCAGTCTAATTAAATGAATTTAAAAACCATCAGTCAAGATTCTCAATCATATTTTCTCATAGCTTGAGTGACATTTCTGGGGTAAGATCGATCTAACCCTCTTTTATAAATTTAAAAGCGCTCTACAGGCATTACTTTACTGTCAGTGCCAACTCAATGACTCTCATCTGCGTGCTTTGCGTAATTGATTTGAAAGTATACTCACAGCGGCAAGCAATCGTTTTGATGATTTAATTCATACTATACCTCGTAATGCAAAAGAAAAGTAAAGTGATTATCATCTATTTCTTCTATTTTCGGAATTAATGCAGCTTATAATAAGTCTGCACCCCGCCCCCCCCCCCCCCCCCCCCCCCAATTGAAAAAAAGAGTATATAATGTAAAAATGAATTATGAAAGAAGGCTTCCATACACAGAGCATGATTCATGAAACGTTTGAATGGAATTTCTTACTCCTCATCAGTTGGTTTGATCACTATTTCCATGATCATGTACCATGTACCATGTTAAAATTTATTTATTTATTTCGAATGCCAGGCGTTTTGATAGTTGTCATTAGCCCTAAAGCTGACTTCGGACTTCTCAGATGGAAGGAACATCATAGGGAGAAAAATTCGAGAGGGGGGAAAGTAGAGTGATGCACAGATGTTAAGAGACAGATGGACACAAATGCAGAGAAAAGGTAAGATGAGTACTGTTGAAGTGATCGAATTTAACATACAGTGGAGTCATGAGAGATTGAAGTCGGAAGTCAATTGCCGGTTTATAGACTTTTTTACCGTATGAGTATACGTTGCGCAGAGTGAACCACGTGGAGGTAAGTATTTCGCGCACCCCATGTTAAAATCTTAAAACTACCGAATTGCCGGTAGGCAATTAATGAGCTGTTCCCAAACTACACGTGAAGCTCTACCATGCCAATAATTAAATGGAAAACGTCGATTGGATGACAAGTCTTCACTCTTCTTTTCTCTTTAGAATTAATCAAAGCATGAACCACTGGACAGCCTAGATTGCAAGGATTCGAATTAGAAACTAAGGTTGCTTTAGGTCGGAAATCTCACCTATTCCCCTTAATATTGACACAATAAGGGGGCATTTCCTATAGTTTAATCTGTTCACTTTCTGAACATCAAGATTCAGCGTGGTAATGTTTGGTAAAATATGTGGCTACAATGACCTTTTCCATTTTTTTTCCTATAATTTTGCAGATATCTTCCCTCTTGGAAGGAATCTATTCTTCCAACCTGAAGGACGCTGATAACTACGCCAAGATTGCTAACGCGGAGCAAATCTATGAATACTTTGATGTAAGTTCGTAAACATCTATCGTACTTAACCCCACTGAAAAATTTGCCTTGAGGTAGAAAAGATCATCAATGCATATACTACTTCCTCATACAAGTAGTACACTTAACAGTATAATTAAATCTTGTACGCAAGTTAGCACCAAACTAAATTAGTAATCAATACGCTTATGGATATCCCCATATAAACCGCTCTTAAGGCTGTCAGGCTTCCTAAATCAAAAGACCGAATTTGGAATTTAAAAAGGCGCAAACAAATGTTGGATCAACGTTTCGAAAATTAGGTTATGGTGATAGGTCAGTATGGTAAGTTGAATTGATTATTGTGCTTCTTTTCTCTGTCTAGTAAACAGTAAAGGCTGAGTAGACGAATAACTTATTATGGACTTTCAATGGATTGCTGCAAACCGGTTTATATAGTTACAGGTTTTGAGCTTTAATTTAACAGACGATGACATTTAATGCCGTATAGTAGTGGTTGAATTGAGAATTACTTGGGCACTGATAATGGTCGTTGTCCGGTAAAAAACGAGAAAATTTTTATCAAACGAAAGTTAATTGTCAATTTATGGTTCATTATGCTTGAAATTAGCATAGTCACTAGAATTGGCCAAATCTCAGTGACGTTATCTTGTATGATTTTGAGGTGAAGCTTATCCTTAAGGCATTTGCATATTTACATTGAGTTATGGGATTTGGCTATTTCGGAGAGATTCAAAATTATATCAACCATAAATTAAATTATTGAATTTATGAACCAAAAATTCTTAAAGCAGCCAATGTTGCCGATTGGAACAATGTTTTATTGGATAAGTTCTAGGGACTTTAATTATATTATTTACCAACCGGTAATTTAACTTGAAGACAAAACACTATCGATTTTTCTGGCTGAAAACGTGCTACGATTCAGCTCAAACTATTTACAATATAAGGTAATTCACAATACCTCGCATAAATAATCCAAGGGGTAAGCGTTTGTCTTTATTAAGAATATAAATTTTGTATAAATAAAATTGTTATATTTCGTCAAGGTTAACAGCTAATAATTATTTGCAATCATATTGTTCTCCATGATAGTAAATATATATTAAGCTATTTTGAAGCTCAGCTCCTTATTTAGTGCTCTTTCCAGAGCTACACACAATTTAAAGCAGCGGCCATAGTCAGTAGTGTAGCGGATTGCTACTTTATTAAAGCCTGACTGACTCAGAAATCCCTATGGCAGATCCTCCTACATCTAGCTAGACTCCCAGAACCATCTAAGCTATACCCCAGCTATAAAGGAAACAGACGTTTAGCACGGAGCACGTTTGTTCAGGACGTATATTGCGGATCAAGTGTGTACACGCAGGGAGCTACTCATGATCAGGATGGGGGATTAGGTTAAACAGAGGTTGATGATTAGTCACTGTTTGTACGGTCGTTGCACACAGAGTTGTACGGCGCACCTCCCAATCCTGGCGAGCAGACATGCAGGCATACGATGACGCACATAGCGATAACGTGTCCCACAGTAGTATTGTGTTCTAAGTTAGTACGTTCAGAGATTTAATGATCAATAACACACACACATTACCAAATAATTACTCTGATTCAAGACCGATTTTCTCGAAGTTAGTGCGTCATTCGTTATATTCGTGACTCTCGCTTCAGTCCCAAAGCTTTTCTTAAAGTGTTCGCTAATTAAGCGTAGAGTACGTACTCAATAAAGCCCTACCTTAATGAAATCTCTTAAAGTCACGAGAGGCAAGCATGAACTCCATTTGTACCAATAGACTAAAATAGACCAATCTCTTCAATTCCATCTTTAAGCCCATAGAGACTATTAATTGAGCAGATCTGGAATTGCGATTTGGCCAATCCAGACGTCATAACTAGAAGGTAGCAGACGGACCAACAACTCCAAACAGTACCGTTGATTAATTGAACGTGTCACCCAGAGTAGACTGCAGTGCAAATTTACTAGAGTAAAATGATCGTTACGAGTGGACTCTAGCATCACCATTCAAAGAATTAGCACTTCCTATATATGCTTCAATTCTGTAACGATTAGCACACTTGTCTACGAGATTAGGAGTTTAGGTTTCGAAGTCCATCAGTGCAAACGCGGCGAAAGGAAATACCTTCCACTGATTAAACACGATTAATGAAAGGGAAGAAGTATTCGCTATTCTCCTCAGGGGGGGGGGACTCGATGATACTGTTCTCAAAGGCGTACGCACATTGGAATGGGCTGGCAAATATATGCAATCGGAAATTCACTACAGCTTAGAGATGTTCGTGCTTTTTTCAATTTTAAAATTGTTAGACACTTGACCTTGGGGTGAAAAATTAACTAGGGTCAAATCTAGAGAAGCAAATTATCAACCACAAATCCAGACGACCTTGAGCTTTAAATTACAGAAGCAATGCACCCGAATCCATTAGGTCGAACATTATCTTTGTGTCTGAACAAATCAGGATGCGAAAGCTGACCAACTTAAAGCAAACGAACACTCCAATATCTGACAAGGCTTTTATTTTGCAGGCTATAGAAACAGCGCTGAGGGAACGCAAAGGCACCTTTGTTGCGGGCAACCGTGTAACTATAGCAGATCTTCAAATAATTGTACTCATTGACACAATTGACAGATTTCTGTCGAAATTTAAACACGACTGCGTGGGCAAATTGCATGAAATCAAGGAAAGTGTCCTTAGGCAGAAGCCAGGCGTTGCAAAATATCTTCGATCGCGTCCTGTCACTGATTTCTAATACCCCTTTCTAAAATACCCGCATTCTTCGGCACTTTTAGTAGAAATTCCTATTTTTCGAATATTTAGAAAAAAAGATCACACAAAAACAATGTTTTTTCAAGGTTTTCTTGGAGGGAAAGAACTTCGAAATAACTACTATATGTAAATACAATTAATGTTCAAAAAACATATGTATGGAGACTGACAGTCCTTTTGTTTGAAAGACGGCCTATTCGGCGGAGAAAATACGTGAGGAAACATCCTTGATAAGCCAACCGACGCTCTCAAGAAGGTTTTCACCCGTTACTGCGCTACAGCCATAGATACTCCAGTGATGAGTTGTAATATTTCTGAGATTAAGAGCATCTGCTATCTCAGCCGGCTTCAGAGCACCTAATAGATCCTATGGAAATAAAAAGATTGCAATACACAAGCGAAACTATGAGGCATTATTGATATTAAATACGTGGACAAACCTGCTTGTTAGCAAGTACTAAAAGAGTTGCTCCAACTAAACGTTCTTCCACAAGTAGCTTCCCCAGTTCCTCTCGACAATCTTCCAACCGTAGTCTATCAGAACTGTCCACAACCCATATAAGTGCATCTGTTGTTTCGAAATAGTTCCGCCAGTAGGATCGGAGAGAACTCTGACCACCAACATCCCAAGCGTTTAATCTGTAACCCATATACTCCAGGGTATTGATACTGAAACCAAGTGTTGGAGCGATTGTAGAAATATCCTCTCCATTAAATTTCTTGACAATTGTCGTCTTTCCTGCATTATCCAGCCCCCTACAGGAACCAAACTTCAGTATAATTAAATGAACACAATTATCTCTACGAATTAATAATAAAGCACCTACAAAATTAGAACCCTAATCTCTTTCTCCTTTTGCTTTAATTTCTTTAATATCGTCATCAAACCCATAGCTACGAAAACTAGTGTAGGTGTATGATCATTTTGGTTAATTTGCAAGAACATTCATATCTCCTCATGTTCATAGATACGTTTAAATGCCCATTTAATAGAAGTGTGATTTATTAGAGATAGTTATTTATTTTACTTTTAATCCGAAGATATTTGCTATTCTAGGCATAATGCATTGCTTTTTAAATTATGATAAGTGCAAGTTGTTGTCAACTGCCCAATTGCTATTCTTAGAGAAACGAAACAACCAACATTATCTACCTTAGTGTTGAAACTAATAAGTTTTAATTTTAATATCATTAATGAAATTGCGCTATTTTGAGCATAGAGTTCACTGGTTAGGTAATTGGTATTTCAAGTTATCAACATACTACATAACAGGAATTATTTTTTAACACAACCATTGGCTATACTATATTAATAGTTCCCATTTTTTGGTTATTTTTAAGGTCGATATATTTCTCAAATTATTTTCGTACGGTTAAAAGATATTTCAATCAATTCCACTTTTCTTAACTATTGACGCATTATCTGATATCCGAGCAAATGAGTTTAAGTGGTTAGTTATTTATAATTGTACCATATTTATCCTGCATATAATTAAAAAAAATATGAGGTCATATGAACAAGTATATTGGATACTGATCGTGGTGAACATTGTAATAATACCCTATTTGTGGCCCATTCAAAGCATCGCCAACTAAAGTACATTATATATTAGTAGCTTATTCCTTTGTCTTCTATATAAGCTGTAGGAAAACAAAAGATAATTATTTTGCTTTAAAAAGAAGACTAATATTGGTCTATGCACGAAATTTAATGCATATTTACAGTACATTAGATGTTCAACCTCTTGGCATACCTGAAGATATTTTCAACTACAAATCAACCTTGCAAAATTTATTAGTTCATGCTTAAGCGGGACGATTGGTATTTCTAATGACCTCCCATTTTATTCTGCAATGTCAGACGTTTACATGTAGCAAGGTGAGCATAAGTGAAAGGGACATGAGCTCCTAACGAGATCTACCAATCTACTGTACTCAAACCCGGGTAACGTCGGCGTTTTACATTGCTTACTAATGTAGTATTAACCCCTTAACGTCCGAATAATTTTTCGGGTCTTGTAATGGATTATGTTGGTATCAGGCGAAGACTATAGACATATAGAACATGCTTTAAACGGCAATAGTGCCTCTTGTTACGAGTCAAGTACCTCTGGAGCCTAACTTGAAAGTGAACCGTACGGTCCTAAGGGCGTCAAAGGGTTAACCTATGCCAACTTAGCCAATGCACATATCACTGACGGATAAATCCGTCGAAACTTCGTAATCGCGAAAATTCATAATTCTAGAAGTCATTCACTGCTTTTGACCTGGCATTTTCCAAATAGTGTTGGTTCTCGTCATTCCCTTGTAACCCAAAATGTTCCTGACTATTTTACCAACGATTTTAGTGGGAAAAGAACGCCGAAATACTTCCGATCACACATATTAACAGCAAGCACAAGAAAATTATTTTACAATACGTATTCACGCGCGCATAACAATAGAGTATGGGAATACAGAGAAAATACACGGAGACATGTTTTGAACGAGAGACGGAGAAACAAAAAATGTAGAGAATAAAAGACAAGATGGGGGGTTAATGCAAGAGTGAGGAGGAGTTCAAACACCCACTGACGGTTCTTCCATTTTTCTAGTAGCTTCGGCAGCATGCTGTTCGGAATGGGTGATTGTTTGCCCCGCTGAGGTTTGAATAATATGCTCTTCTGATGATGTAGGTGTTGCCACTCGTGGAATTTCTGTGGAAGCACCGGCAGACGCGAATACTTGAGCGGCTGTGTAGGTCTCCCCACCATCAACAGAGACTAGAGTAGCTGTTCCAGGAACAGTACCATCTTCAGTGGATGAACCAGAGGAGGCAACAACAACAGCTCCAGACGGTTGTACCAAAAGCGTCTGACCCTATACAACAGAAGGCATACTGATGGAGAGAAGTGGGGAGAGCGTATTTACACACATACACAAGAGCGACAAGATTCCAAATGACACAACACAGCACATCATGCTCGCTCAAGCAGGGGAAAATGAGAAACAACGCGAATCTCAAGGGAAGGGAAAATAGTAGATCAATGTGAGAGAGGGATGAATATGCGCGGGAACATGCGTGATCAAAGCGTTATAGGAGTGATGAGATGGCAGAATAGACAGACAATTAGACAAATGGGACGAGGTGATGATAAGGAGGGGGGGAGGGGGGGGGNGGGGGGGGGAGGAGGAGGAGGAGGAGGGGAGTGATCATTTATCGGTGGTTTGATCACTTACGCCCGAGGTAAGATCCGAGAGCTATGAAAATGAGAAAAAAATATGAAATATAAAATACAAGTGATGCAACAATTGAGCATGCACGTAACGAATTGCTTTAATTTTACCCATTTATTTTTTTACCATCCTATTTGATTTACCTACATCAAATATTATGCCTCCAGACCAAAGAAGCCACCATTTTTCTATTAGTCTTTCATGAATCGCAGGTCGACAATATGAAAGAACTTGGAAATAATAAAAGATATCGGTTACGAAAGCCCCTTATTCAAACGTATTCGTAAAATTGGCGCTATAAGTTCCTTGATGAAGCAATTACATTATATGAATGTTGCAACTGGCATGCCTAGAATATTCGAGAGCTTTCTAAAGTAAAAACTTCACTCTTACAATACCACCAAATGACATGCATTAATTAGCAGTTGGCAGATTGATATCCATGCGCTATGATCCTTCTTGAACAGTAATTTTCTTATTTAATACACACCAAGTAGGCAGGTAGCAACTCTAGCGAGAAACTGCAATTTGATCCTGTTTTATTAACCTTGAAGAATACAATGCAGTATGTACCAAAAGGAAATGAATTTATAACCACTGATTTCGCAGATGACCATGTTGTCAAGTGCATTGCCAATTTTCTGATAAAAAATATACTCTCCGAGACACTAGACAGTGTGAGTAGTATAAATTACAGATCGATTCCTCATAAGCAGTAGGATTATAAAAATGTGTGAAGACCGTTATACATGGACAGTATCACCGACTAGTTATGAGCAAAAGCATAATTAAATCAATCCTTCCGCACAAATTTCGTGGAAACAACAAATCTGCTGAGAATTTGTCAATATAGCACTATTAGACAGTGTGATTGACCTTTCGATTATTGATTTGGGATCTGATTTAGGAAAAAGTGAAAAGTCCCCGATATACAGAGAAAATATCTCGTATAATGCACTAAAAACTCTAGTCCCAATGGCTTTACCTGAACATGGACGGTTTGCAACTTTCCGGTTGCTCCATCACCGGTCCCAGTGGGATTCGAGGCCGCCTGCTGATGTTGAACGGTTCCCGTGGTAGTAGCAGCCTGTGGCTGATTAACAACGTGCACTAATTGCAGTCCACCAGCCGTAGCCGCTGTACCCGCTACGCCACCGGTGGTTATCAAGGTTCCTCCAACTGCTTGAGCTACTGCGTCCGTACTCGCAGCCTAAACACACGTGGAAAGCTCTATGATTTGCACATACATGAACATTATTCGTGTAACGCTGGAAGCATTAGAGTTATCTCACTGGGAATCACTAACGGACTAAAGGTACATTGAAGTGTAGAAATGGTCAATCTAATAGAGGTAAGACAACTAATGCGAACTCGATACCCAAAGTTTGTATCTGCACTGCTTTTTCCCCTATTTCGGGATAATCAATCTCCACAAGCAGTCTTTAAGATGCCACCAATCGCCATCAATACACAGAGACTGCAGCTCCTGACAATTCGAAAGTTACTCGAGAGAAAAAAAATGTAAACGGTTTGAAGGTTGCTTTGATCTTCAAACGTTAACAATTAAAAAAAAAACATTTTTTTACATTGGCGTTGTTTCTTTATTAAAGCGCCTTATAGTAACCGCGTTATGACTCATCCTTCTCTTTAAGGATCTGAGTTAACACCAACCAAGCGATATCTATTAGACAGAAACAAAATAGCAGCAGAACCTAGACAACAGCATAGAAGCTTTGTGTAAAAGCTGAATAACTCATCGACCTACATAAGAAATTCAAATGTTGGCATAGATGGTATTTGACGGATAAATAAGACTTTGTGATATTTTTCCCCTTCACTTACTTGAAACTGTTGAGGCAGCATCTGAATTTGGAAGGGTTGACCATTTGAAGCTGTTGCTGCGGAAGCTGGCAACTGGATAACATATTGAATTTGCTGTCCAGAAACACCGGTTGCAGTTGCTGTGGGCACAGTGGCAAATTGAACAGTAGGCTGACCACCGGTGACAGTTGTCAACGTGCCATCAGCATTAGCCACTAGAGTTGCAGTAGTTTGTCCAGCAGTTTCACTCTTAATGGAAACGTCCTCTCCACTAGCGTGTTGCTGAACAACGTGAACTTGGGCTTGTTGGACAAGAGAGGAACCGGCCATTTGTTGAAGGGCTGATTGGGTATGCTGTTGTTGAGACTAAAATAGGGAAAGATAGGAATGTGCGTATATAATGAAAAAAAATAAATGACGAATAATTGCAGCACAAATGGGATTGTCTAAGTTGGTTGTCTAATGGAACTTCAATAAGCTCTGCTAAGTTAAAGCCATATAAAGTAACATACAATTGTTATTTCGAACCTATGAAGTCCTCGTTACATGTAAAAGCTAACGTACCTGTTGAATGGCGCCATCGCAATAATCCATTCAGATTCACACTACCTTCTACACTCAGATGAACTAGTAGAAGGAATTTGTACAAGGGAGATAATTAACACATAGCTGAATTTTCTTACCATTAGTAAAGAAATATAGGCACTTTAAAAAATTTCATCTTAAACATAGCTTGAAGTTTGCGCCGGTTGTGAATTTATTTCAAAGCATGGTATGTTGTAACCAAATTATAGCTTAATTTTAAAGCATAATTCGCGTCAATCTAAGGTCTCCATGAAAGTATTGCAGGATTGTGGGTTTCATAAGCAATGTCTTCGTAATGATGTTCTCAAAAAAGGGATAATAGGGCGAATTAATCTCAAAGGAAAAAAATCACACTATAGCACATGTAAACGTGAGAAAAAAAAACTATTACGATAGATGCGAAGTAAAACAACAAATATCTAGGAAAATTCAGCACAAAAAGGACAGCAAAAAGTAACGAGCATAACTTACATCAGAGAGCTGAAATCAATGCACAATTAACATAAATTATAACCCCAAATTTAAACTGCAAGGTCCCGAAAGGGGGATATTTTTAACTCTGGAGAAGAGAAATCTGCACCATTGATTATAACCAAAAATTAAAGGGTGATCATATTAAAAGAGAACTAAATATAAAATACGTATAAAAACGATTGAGAAACTAGATATATGTGTAAGCTAATTTAGATGTCGAGGTTAAGCTGTCGTCAAATGAATAATCCTGATAATACTGACAGCACTAAACGCCTTAGCAACCAGTATCCAAAGCGAAATATTCAGAACACTTTAATTTAAACGGCTGAAGAAACCGAATCCGTAAGTACACCTAAAACAATAAGATAGTATGTAAATAGCCAAACTATGAATGACGAATCGAAAAGATATAATCATATAAAAACGGCTTAAAATTAAAATGATTGACAACCTCACCCACAAAAACGCCTGCATGTGAAAATTATTCATTAAACTAAACCCTATCACTCGAAATTCATATATTACTGAAAGAGAATTTATTTAAAGATTTTCAATCACTGCAACGGAACAAGGAAGAATTACAACAAGGGCTCGTTTAATAGAAAAAATAAGCTCTCATGGAAAAACGACATTAAGCACAGGGAATTTGACGAATATATTAAGATTGATCGAACTGAAATAGAGAAAAGGCAACTTAGTAAAGATGCCTCCGAATAAAAACTGAAGTTAAGACCATTCGACTTGTAAAAGTCGTAAAAAGTCTTGAGACAGTTTAATTCTTACCCGGCGATGAGCGCGACCTTCTTCACGTGGAACTATATCGATAAGGAAATCGAATTGATCTGTATCGCCAAAGGATACAGCCATGGAAATATCATTCCTTTGCAGAGTTCTCCTACGGTTACGGTCTGTATGAAGCCAGGCACGTAAAGTCAACTCTCGAATAAAAAGTTCTGCTGCTTTAGCGAATAAAATAGGAGCCTCTGCGCTAATCATCTAAGGAAAAAAGTTAAGTTATTTAAAGTGGAATTACCATATTTTTCACGTCATCATCCAGCTTCATTATCTTCTTAATACGAGCGAGTGGAAGATCCTGGGTCTTAAAGGAGTTCTGTTCCGGTTTAAGACATTCGGCTTCCTGTTTAGCCTTCTCCCAAAAGTCAGCTATATGTGCTGCCGCATCGCTATTAAGGTCCGTTGCATAGTCCATCTTCAACCGAAAAGCAAATGAGACATAAATAACTATTTTGAAAAAAGTTAGAGAACGTAAAATAAGCAGAAGATAAGAAAAAAATAAGAACACATGGACAGCGAGTGTAAAAATAGCAATTTTGAACAAAATTACCATAAATAAAATTAAAGACAAATCAAAATTGAGGTCCAAGCCTTATTCGCCGAGACAAAAATTGATCGTGAGAATAATCGTTATAAACAAACCAAATAAAACAAAGCAGTCTTCATGCAAGCCAGTAGTGAACTTGCAACTTACGATTTTTATTTCGTAATGATATTTTGGGAATTTATAATATTAATCAGAATTAATTTTTTATACTCGGCCTGTCTCATAAATCGTTATAGCGTTTCCAGGGTTTTAAAGCTTTTGAAATCTAAGTAGACTTTCAATACTTATATTACTGTTCTTTAGCTATCTATGGTTTAGTGACAGTAAATAATGAATTAAATTAGTGTTCTGGAATGGTGAGCTGACAAAATAATTCCCTCTCAAATAGTTTTTGTGTGAGTCCTCCGTTATGTTAACGTTATTATCAATTGATTATACCTATTTTTTTCTTTTTCATTATTTTATTCAGGAATTTTAGCTATGAAATATTATTTACATTGGTTATTTCTCAGAAAGAACCTGTTTTTTTCATTGAGTCAATAGACTATCAGTATCAATGCCGGATTGTGTGACCTCCATTTCAGAGCAGGCACCAATGCAGAACATAAAATAACGAATTCGATCGCAATAAGTTAAGTAGTATGTTGTCTGGCCAGAATTCAAACAGTTATATCCTTTCTTTTCCTTACAGCCCCTTTGCTAATAATTTCGTATCTTGTACAGTTGCACGAAAATACATTTCTCTCTATATAAGCGATATTTCTCTTTCTATTCAGCAGGCCTTAATTTAGGAAAAGCGAATACTTGACTGCGTTCAGGATCCCTACAAGATTTTTTAAAGATAATTGTATCTTAATTGGCCATCAACAGATTAACCAAAACCTAGAAGCCGTCAAAATAAATAAGACAGTTTGAATTTGAATAAATGGTTGATTCTATTCATTATCTACTTAAAAATCACAATAGTCAAAATCATGAAAAAATATAACCCAACCAGAAGCTGTTTGACTTTAAAAATGACAAATTATGAATAATCTTTCTTTAACAAAATACTCGACGACAAGAAATTTTAATTATTATCTTAAGCATTCCCAATTTATATATATATCATTGTTTGCATAATATCTATTTGATATATCATTACCAAATGTGTTATTAAATTTCCTTGTTTATTTTCTCTATCTAAATTAGAAATTATGTCATTAGTTGCTAAGTATAGAAACCAAAACAAGAATTCCCAATTATTTTAAAAGATGGTCATTCCTTTTTCGATTTGAGGTATTCATTTAAAATGATGTTTGTATAAGAAATTGATAAATAGAATATTATAAATTTATTTATTTTACTACTTATATCTCTTAATCGAGTAAATTAACCTTGACGCCCCGCTGATTTTATGCAAATTCTTCAATGTCAAAGTACAGCGTAATTTCAAATGCGGTTCTTAAAAATGCTCATATGTCAATTCATGATACCCAAAATACGACAAAATATCATGAGGAGGAATTTGTTCAGAGCAAATCAATTTTTTTAAATCTTGAGTTTTTAAGTACGTAGCATACTATTATAAGTGATGATAAAGATATAATCAGAATGCAAAATCTTGAATCCTTATCTAATTTAACATATCTTAAATTAAACAACAACAAAATCGAGAAAATTGAAGGTCTGGATAAATTGCATCATCTTCAAATTATCGGTTTGTTGTCTACTAACTTGTTTGAATAAGTTAGATCTGTCTTTTAACAAGATAAAGAAAATTGAGAATATGGACCATCTCTCAAATTTGCGTGACTTCATAATCAGTCACAATCAGCTAACCTCTTTTGGAAAAAGTTTTGGAAGCCTAAGTCGACTCGAATTGCTTGTTTTGAATAATAATAAACTCGATAACTTAGAAGAGGTGAGAACAAATTCATATACATTGCCAGATTTTGAACTTACGGAGTTGTCCTTTGCTAAAAAGTTTAAGCATGGAGAGCAATCCCCTAAAAAAATCCGAGGATTACTTTGAATACATTATTACATTTCTCCCTAATCTCATTTACATTGATGGAAGAAACAAGAAATCCATTAAGGTAATTGGGATTCTATCATCTATTTCAGTGTCGTGACGAATTGTTTATTACATATACGACGCAATTGAATGAATTGATGAAACATGAACAAACTATCATAGTTAAAAACATAGAAGAAACTAAAAGACAACAAAAAGAAGCATTTGATAAAGCTGCATTTGTCTGGGGTCTCGACTCAGTAGATGTTTTCCAAAGGCTCTTTTCAAACAAATATGACACCATCCTGTGTAATCTTCCCGGAAACATGAAAAATTTTCAAGAATATCCTTTTAGAGTTACATTTCTCTACCCTTTTGAGATTGTTTCGGTTTTATTTTCCTTAAGTTGGCACATTTCAGAATAAAATTTCAGAAATCTGTAAAAGAATATATTCCATCGGTATTGAATCGAAAGAAAATCGTGAACAAGAAGTGAAACAAATCGAAGAATTCCTATGCGAATTTAATCAATGTATCAAATCTATGTCCACCCAGTCAGTTGAAATGTATATGTCAATCAAAAATGAGGTAAGCATAATCGTTGGATAATATTTGGTAATACTATTTCAACTAATTCTCGATTTATCCTTTTTTAATTGAAGAATTTAATTTCTTCATCGAGGTATGACAAGGAGATAATTTGTGAGAATGATGGCATAAATTTGGTTCTACAATCATTAGATCAGCTCTATTACGATCTTATGAAAATTGAAGTGGAATTTGAAGATCAGCTGGAGGATAACATGGATGAATTTGAAAGAACATTATCGGCAATAGTTGACAACTTTTTGCAGAAAATTGGGGTAAGTAACCGCTTCGAAATCAGTATGGATTTATATAAAAGATTGAAATCACGCTGCGGGAATGTTTTTTATTACAAATTAGACATCAAGAATATTTGGTATTGCTGGTATGAATGAATGTGTTAGATTTTACAATTTCGTAATTATCACGGAACATTAGTATGGGGTATGAGAAGTACAAGCTAAGAAAATAAGGATGTTTCAAGATTATATGGTGGCATTAATACATTTGCCAATGAGTAAAGTGGGAAATTCTATCAATGTTCCATTTGAGGATGCAATCAACTGGTTAATAAAACCGTCTGATGTAGTATTAATAGTAAAGATACCAAATCGAACTGCATAATATAAACTTTTGAAGTTTACAACGTTATAATTTTTCATCGAGAGCAAACATCTAAACTGGCTTATAAAGTCACAAAAGTTAATCTGGATGTTTGCGCATTGTGTCTGCGATTTTAATGTAATGCGATTTCTGGCATATGTTACCATTATTATTTCAGGAAGAAATGGCTTTATGCCGTGAGGTTGCAAATGAATACAATGAACAATTAACCAATCACTGTCTTCATTTGTTCGAAAAAGCTTCTCTTGAAAACTTTGGAATTGAAGTTACACCACAATTAAAGAAGGTTAGTTCATTTAGGGATTGCTTTCATTTGAGTGATATTAGACAATGATAAAGTAGAGGAAATGACAAGCAAATAGAAGGAAAATAAATAAGAATGAAATATAAATGAACGATTATAGCCAAGTCAAATTGCTTTTTCTTTCAGATATTTCAAGATAAGGACGCTCTTATGGATGCTCTTGCTGATTGCCGAGCAGAAAGAATAAATTCTATTGATGTGAAGACGGATGTTATCCGTGATGAATGCTTTAGATGGCTTGAAAATATTATTGAGGGATTTAAAAAGACGCAAATTATCGATCGTAAAAATAACAGGGTGTTTGAAATTCGAAATTTTATCGAAGACCAGCGAAAGGAGCTTATTTCATCTATCGGAAATACTATTTAAAGAATTTATGCGAAAAATCCTTATGAAATTCTAGCAAGCACGAGGTACAAATAGGAAGACATTTTATCTATTTTAAAAGTTTTCGAAATAGCATTAAAATACTAATATTAATTTCGTTTAATACGTTTTTTGGGTCTGAAAATATATGATACGTGGGAAAGATCAGAAATGGGCAGACTTCCTACATACATTGAAATTGACCTATTGTGACTTGGAAAGACACTAAGTGCTAAGGGAATAACAGTGATACATATTTTAACCAAGTAAGACCTTTAAGGAGCGGGTTATAATGAAATTAAACTCTATGTTTCAGTTACAGGCCCAATAGTGATTTCTACTATTATTTAACCTATTGTCACGTTATGACATTTGCCTTATAGCCCTCTTACATGATTTAATACACGGATATCCCGAAAATATATGAGGCAACAAAATATTTTCCCTCTAATATAAATGTGATTATGACCTAACTAGGTGACCACATATTTGCAGCGCATTCGGTATGCAAACGCGCACAACAAAATTTTGAGACTCTTTGCGTAGTTTGCTTATCCCATATGCAAATAAAGTTTAAATTTGTTTACGGTAATATGTCAAAATGACAATATTTTTACAAAATGGAGAAACCCTTTTTAATATATCACATTTTCGCATTGTACAGTACATTTTGCATTCTATGAAGTGGCACATGGCGAATTGCAATTGTAGGTAAAATGGAAAAATTGACGGTGGCCACTAATGCCACAACTAGTAGCGTAACTTGATTATTCGACATAACGTTAAGTAACAATTTAACGACCAGTATCGATTAACTAAATTTGTTAATGATTTAAATAACGAGAAAGAATTATTCTTCCGTAGAGCATGTTTGAATAAATGCCATAATTACTTCTGTGATAGGTAAATAGTTATCCATTTCGACGGTTCCACGAAAGTTGAAATTAATGACTTAATAAGATAGAAAACAAATATATTGGCAGGAATTTAATATTATTTGGAAAATGCCAGGGGAGTATTCTTAGATGATATATGCATTCAATATAGCAAAATTCATTTGTATTTCAAATGCCTGGAACATCGGCTTAATACACATTATAAATAAAGATTACAGAAAGAAGCAAAATAATGCTCTCTTTGCAATGATTGTATGGATAAAAACTATGGTGTGAAAGAAAGTTTGTCCAAGTAGGAAGAATAGAACCATAAAGCGGATCCACTATAATTAAACATGTGTATTTATTTTTTATTTTGTTAAACGCTACAAATTTAGTTTAATTTTTTAAAAATTTAATTGAAATAACCATTTGTTGTTGTTGATGTTGATGCATTCCCAAGATCACCTTTCAATTTCAAGGGCGACCTTTTCCTGGCCGCGGTTTGGTGTTAGTCGTGGTTGTCCGGTTTTATTATTCTTTTGTTTTCTTTTAATTAAAAATACTGTCAAATAATATTTTATTTAAACTGATGTTATAATGATTGGTAATATCGCCGAAGTGCTTATTGTTGCTTATTTACTTTTAGCAAGTTTCTGCATTTTCAATATTTCAGAAAACCACTTAAATAATTTATGATGATTAATTTGAATGAATTAACCTATCGCGGAGAGGGAAATAACAATATCGTTTTATCAGATAATAATGGTAATATATATAGAATCAGGAAAACAACAAATCCCGCTTTGGTAAGAAATCATCTTTCGGGTTGATGATTATTGTTATATTTAGCTTCCAACCAAGAAAACTCGAGCATTTAAAAAACGTCGGCAGTTAACTGTTCTTTTTGGCAGAAATAGAATGGCTCATTATTTCGGTTCAAATTTTGTGCATCCATTTGTACGTTGTCTATTTTATTTAAGTAGACTGCCTTTTGTTTAATAAATTTACCCAAATTTTACCTTTTAACAGGAAGTTGTCGAGGTAGATTCTTCTTTTCTAAAGGCTATTGAAGAAAAGTTCGCATCTGTGAGGCCAGGTATACATTTTTTAAATTTCGTGCATTTATTACGATAACTTATCAAATGTGCATTTATTTAACAGTCTTTAGATTGAATCGGGGCGTTGATTTTAATTCCAATCGGATTCTTACCACCTCGGATGCTTCACGCATTCCACCTCAATTTGACCTGTTCTGCGAAGGCCCAACACTTTGCGTCGAGATAAAGGTACTTTATTTCACTTTTCACGCTCTTTATACACGTTCTTATGTTCAATTTTATATTACAGTTTCAATATTGGTCGCTGTTCATCGATTTTAATTTATGCCTCACATCATTCTAGATTGACACGATTGCTGATGCATTCTCTTGAATTTTGAGTAGATTTACTGAATGCTGTTTAATTCATTCGATTTTAATTTTCTTTTATTAAACTATTACGGTCCCTTTTGGAACAATCGTTAACATTTCTCAATTTAACTTTATAAATTTTTATTTTAATAAATTTACTGCTTTTTGGACGTATTTAAAAAGGTAATACTTTGTGTCTCGTGATAATCGATATAAGTGTAGATTTGTCTTCCTTTATACGATGTGCCGATTTTTGAGCTTTTTTAAAAAAAATTATATAAATATTTAGGTATTCATTTTGAAAATTGTATAAATTTTAATGGGAATTTGTGAACAATTACATTTTGCATGCAGTTGAAGTGAATTAGCTATTCGTTTGATTTACTGACTTAAAATGATTTTTAAATCGATTGTATTGTGGCTTATTATAGAAGAAAATGAATACATTTTTCTTACATAATATCTTCTTAATTTGATTCTTGCTTACTTTCAGATTAGCCATAACCTTAATTACCATAGGGATATTCATAAACTTAGCATAACCTCGTATTTTAACATAGACAAAATTTTTTTAAGTAATTAAAATCGAGTTTTTATTTCATTTTTAGCCGAAATTTGGAGCTATTCCATGTGGACCTGCAGAGAATGAGATCGAAGCCGTGATTCGACGCAACGCGATGTTTTGCATTATGCAATACCATGAGGTTTGTATATTCCTTTTTTATATTTGAGGCTATTGATTTGTGCCTGAAACAAAAAGTTGGAAAAATCAGTTTAGACGTCTCACGATTTGTCGGAGGGAAAATTGCATTTCAAAGGTCTTACTAGTTAAAAGAGGAGTTTTTTGTTTTTAAAAAATAACTTTTGAAAATCGGTTTTGTGAGAAATTGCTCTAGGTATTATCTTTTCATAAAAAAGCGAACATCCTTGGAAGTTAAGCATTTAAGTTCAATTGTGGAAAACGGAAGGGGTATAAAGTCGAGAAAATTAAAATAAATTATACTTTAAAGGTTTTTTCCTTCAATGAAACCTTTATGTCGCATTTGTTCCCTCTATAATACCTGCGAATAAATTTCTTTTGGCAATCAACCTCAACTTCAGTGGAATGCAAAACCTGCTTCTATCTATAGTTGCATTAACCCTATTCCCCTGAGTTGTTTATCTTAAGCCTTTAAAACTGAGTTTTGGAATAACATCTGCCACTCAAAATCTTGGCATTTCCTTATTTCTATTAATTTGACTAAAATACTCCGCATTTATTTGTACTTTTGTGTAACTGTGCCGTTGGAATTCCAAATCGTTTCATTTCTCCCCATTAATATATTTGGTTGGCAACTAAGTCATTGCCGATTTCAAATAAGAAGGCAAATTCGGAATTTTTGTTTAAAAATATAGCTTTATTCAATTAGATATTGGTCGTTCTTGTCGATGACCTTTTTCCATCATTCTGGCAGAGTAAAAATTCCCCGTTCGTTAAAATGTCTGGTCTTTGCTATTAAAAAACTGAATTAGGTGTGATCCGACATCATCCGCGTTGTTAAAAATTTTACCATTTAAAGAGTTTTGCATGGAACGAAACAAATGGTAATCCGAAGGCGCAAGGTCAGGGCTATATGGTGGGTGTGACAAAACATCCCAACCCAGTTCCAATAATTTTTGCCGAGTAACCAAAGATGTGTGGGGCCTTGCGTTATCATAATGGAAAACAACACCCTTCCGATTTGATAATGCCGGCCACTTATCTTCAATTGCATCCTTCAGTTTTTCGAGTTATTCAACATACAGATTTGAATTCATCGTTTGGTTCTGCGGCATGAGTTCAAAATACAAATTCCTTTGTGATCCCACCAGACTGACACCATAATCTTTTTTGCTGAATCTCTGGTTTTGATACTGTTTGGGCTGGTTGATCTTGCTTCACCCATGATCTCTTGTGAGTAACATTGTTGACAGACTATTCACTTTTCGTCGCCAGTAACTAGGTTCTTCAGAAATGGATCATTCTCATTGCGTTTCAGTAGCGGCGAATCACAGATGCTAATCCGTTGTGTCAAATGAATTTCCTTTAACTGGTGAGGGATCCATAAATCAAGTTTCTTGACACAACCAAGGGTTTTTAATTTTTTTTTTCAATGCATGTATGCGACACATTGAGTTTCTCTGCTTTGATATGGGTTTCATCCACTTCGACTGGGCGGCCAGATCGTTGTGATTTTTTCAGTGAAAAATCACCGGAACGAAATCTTTCAAACCAATTTCGACACTGCCTTTCTTTTAAGGCTTCATCTCCATATACGGCACATAACTTCTTTTGTACTTGCGATGCGTTCTTGCCTTTTCGGAAGTAATACAATAAAATGTGTCGGAAGTGCACGTCCTGTTCCTTCATTTTTAAATTGGGATAAAAACAAAACTAAAGAATTAAACAAAAAAATTTTTTACTAATTAACCTAGAAGCCCATACAGTAAGAAAAAAATATAGGTTAGATGCTCTGGCCACGTTAACAAAACAAAAGAAAGTATAGAGTGAATCCGTCAACAAAACGGCAATGACTTAGTTGCCAACCCAATAGAATCGCGCTTACCCAAATTCAAGGTAATTGAAATATCACTGTCAAGGCTTTAAAAGCTTTTGATCTCGGGTCGTTTTTTTTTTATTCTCCGCAGGTCTTAATTTCAGTTCATGTACCTGGTCGACTATCATCGCATGCATTTTGTTCCTTCCTTTAGCCGCAAATATTAACAGCCAAGTTCCCTTAGAGGCGCCAAAGGTGACAGCTCATTTCATACAAATTTCCGGAAATGGGCTCGTCGTTTAATTAAATCGTTGTCTCTAATGCTGCTATTTTCATAGCATGCGTATTCGAGGGTGTGTTTCAGTCCCTGAATCAACCATGTTGCATTTCGGTGTGTAATATTTTACCTAAACGGAAGTTGCCTGTTGGAGAGGTCTAATATTTATTTGCCAGAGACGGAAATAGCGTGTTAAATTAAATTTGCATATGATGTGTTTTTTTAATCCATGGCTCTTTAGCTTCGAAACCACATCACAGTGAATATAAGGTTCTTATAACGAATAGCCTGATTGCTCATTCCATAAAAATATGTATCGTTTTTTAAGGAGGCTGTGTGAAAATGACTGAAGAATAATAATTATTTTCATAAGGGTCAGCGGGGAATGTGACTTTTATTAGCGCGCCTATAGGTTTCACCTTCCTTCACCTAAGTAAAAATATGTGGGCGAAGCTTCTATTAACTGGGTTTCTGAAAATCGCTCTAAGCGTTCTTATTTTTCTTTCAATTTGCCAGATCTTTGTTTTTTTTGAAAAAAATAAAATCAGCGTCATTGTTCTGCAAAGGGTTATAATGCCAATTTTATCGATTTCAATTCATAGTGTTTTCACTGATAGTATCTGCTTTGTTTACTGTCCATTTCAGTTGTCAAAGTAAAATGCGTTTGTAATGATTTGGTCTAGTGAAAGTCGTTCTCTCTTGTAAAGAGGATAAGAATCATTAAACGATAATTCTTGACGCATAACTGCCTTTGATAGAGATTGTGAAATTTATTCCATTTCCTCTAATTCTCAAGTCGAATAAGAGTAAGAATTGTCTTGGTTATTGAAGATGTCTAGACTTATTCCTTGAACTACCATTCTCTTTCTGACCAGAACTAATCATTACTGTTCACCATCTATTTTACTCCAACTTGTAGAAAATCTTCTAATCATGTTATTTTATCTATAGCCCTAGATTTCACCTCCTGGTTTATATTTATCTCCTTTTGGAAAGAATTTCTATTTTAGCAAATGCTAAACGAGGCGAATTCGTCCAAATTCGTGGGTAAAAATGTCGATAGATATAACAATGCAAATAAAATGCAATGACCAATCATGGAAATAAATGGTTTTTTAATGACAACAATTTGGACGTCAAATGGTGAATATTTATTGTTAAGACATCTTGCCCCTTGGACAAATCGTGATGCCCCGAATTATTGTCACGTTTCACCGTTTCCTAATTCATTTCTCTTTATTTCCTTAATTAATCAGAGGATTTTTTTAGAGTAACATTTTTTGGAAATTTCTTTTCCATGCCATGGAAATAACTTTGGCTTTTTCTTTCAACCGTTGTACCAACATGGGAGTTAATTGTTTTCTTTTTTTAGAACAAACTGCGCATGTGGGGCCAGCCATCTTCCTACTGTCCTTGCGATCTCTTCTCGGGGTGAGTCCTCTTTGTTTCTGGATGTTCTTTCCATTTTAAGTCAAAATATCAGTTAAAATTACTTAAACAGACCCAAATTGGTAACTTGTGGGATTTGTGTTTTTTACTCTTATGCTCTTGGGTAAAATTAATGAGCTTTGATAGGTATCATTAGCCCTTTAGTTGACTTCATGCCTCACAGAGAGGAAGGAACATCAAAGTGAAAAAAGTCGATAGGGGTGGGGGGGGGGGACAGAAGAGCGTTTCAAAGATGAAAAAGAGACAGACACAAAGGTAGAAAAAAGGTGAGGTGAGTACTGTGGAAGTAGTCGAATTCAACGTATAATGGGGTCATGGTAGTTTGAAGTGAGAAGTCAACTCCCGGTTAATAGACTTTTTTCGTATGAGTATACGTTGCCTAGGGTGCACCACATGGAGGTAAGTCTATCGCACACTCCTTAATGACAATATTAAGCTCTCATTAGTCTTCTGCCTGCTATGTGGAATGTCTTAGCATTTTCCTTGGAATGTGTCTTGTGGGAGGTATGCATTTAATTAGGTCCCATTGATGCCAAGCAAGTTAGTGAGTTCAAGAAGGAGACGGTCTAAATTTGTGTTTCTATCTGTAGTTATGACAGAAGGCGCATCAAATGTAGCGATCCATTTCTCGGGTTCTATCTTATCGATTATCTCAGTATCTAATTCATGTATAGAAAAAGCGTCTTGTCATCGAAGAAACGGTAGATAGAGGTTAGGAGATTGGTAAAACTTTTCGAGTTCGGAAGAGGACCAAAATGTCAATATTTATTTATAACAAATGGCAGGCGTTTTGATAGTTATCATTAGCCCTTTAGTTGACTTCGGGCTTTGCAGAGGAGAGGAGGAACATTAAAGTGAGAAGAATTCGGGAGGGAGAATAGATAAGGGAACCTATTGTGCTGCTTCCTGTAACTAGGAGCATTGCATCAATGGGTGTTAATTTTATCCCTCCAGTAATTAGTCGTAATGCTTGGTTGTGTGCCTTCTCGAGTGGTTTGAGAGTAACCTCTGTGGCTGTAATGAGTGGCTCACAGCAATACAACATTATTGGCTGAATAAACATCTTGTAAGTTGTGTTGAGAGTTGAGCGCGCACCGCCCCAAACGCTACCAGCAAGACGCTTCAGTACATTCAGTCTATTGGAGACTCGTTCTGCTATTTAAGCAATGTGACTTTTCCACGTTAGCTTTGTGTCAAACGTCATTCCGAGATATGTGAACTCATTGGTTCTTTCTAGGGTAGTATCCTTGTACCTTAGAAGTGGGTTTATGCTGTGACGGGCCAAAGAAAAAGTTTGGAATGCAGTTTTCGCGGTGTTAATTACCATTCCATTGTTGTCACACCAGTTTGCCAGGAGTTTAAGTGCACAATTTAGGTCACTTTCAGTCCTCTCCTGAGCGTTTTTCTAATGGGCGGAATACAATAGAACAAGATCATCTGCATAGAGTAAGCACTTGAAGCCCGTGACTGTACCAATTCGGCTATGTCATTGATGAATACATTGAAAACATTGAACTCATTGGTTTTTTCTAGGTAATATCCTTGTACCTTAGAGGCGGGTTTATGCTTTGTGTTGAAATATCCCAATTGATAAACGCTAAAGCTTTCAACACCGATACTGTAATTGTTGAAGTTCAGGCTTATTCGTTTAAGCTTTAAAAAGAGAACGAAAATCGATGCGTTTTCAGACTGATTTTCTGACGAGCTTGAACATGCAGACGCCAAGGCCACATATTTGTTGTGATAGCCTGATTGCAGGGACTAATTAACCAAGTTAGGATCAAAGCTGGCAGCGGCAGACGACTGTTCCCAAAAGTGGTACACAAAAAGTCCCCGATCAACGTGTATTCAATAATCCACAATGGGGGTTTGCGATAGACTTACCTCCACGTGGTGCACCCTGGGCAACGTTTACTCATACGGCCAAAAAGTTTATCAACTGGCAGTTGACCTCTGACTTCAAACTACCATTACCCCCATTGTATGTCATATTCGACCCCTTACACCGTACTCATCTAGCCTTTTCTCTGCCTCTGTGTCTGTCTGTCACTTTTACATCTGTGAAACGCTCTTCTTTTCCCTTGTCGAATTTTTCTCACTTTGATGTTCCTCCCTTCTGTGAAGCCCGAAGCCAAGTAAAGGGCTAATGATAACTATCAGAATGCCTGCCGTTTGAAATAAATAAATAATCCACAATAAGGAATCGCGAGGGTAAGGCGGGGGAAGACTATAAGTGAGTAAATGACGTGATGTGTGGGTGTGGGAAGATCGTTTATGAGTCATTTGAGCAAGGTCGCGCCTGAAGGTTTGACAGCAGTGTACTTTTAAACGAAATGTGCCATATTATTTTAATGACGAATAAGATTGAAGAGTAATGTTGAAAAATCGTTGGGTCCCCCTCCCCTTTAGGCATTAATAGATCATTTTATCTTTTTCTTCGGCTATCCCTTTCATTTACTGCATTTGATTGCTCTTGGACTGGAGTACAATCGATATTAACTTAAGTAAAAATATTTTTTTATTATTATATTTTTTTCGCACTTAGAAATCGCGATAGAATGAGACGTGCTCTTTTTGCCATGCTCGCGGTTCGTCAAAACAATTTGCGAGTTTTTCAGGTACGTAGTGTATAATTTTTTACCATTGATTTTTCTACACTTCATGCCTAGCATAATTTAGCAAGAACTAATTATTCATGCTATTATTGTTTGTAAACTTTGTTATTGACCGAAATCAAATTCACGTAGCTGGAAATTCGAGTGAAGATTTCTTGTTGCATTTGCAACCAGGAGTTCTGTTGCTCCATCCTTTTAGTTGTAAATGATAAATTATATTTAGGAACCGGCTGAATTTTCGCTTTGCGATGTGAAATATTGCCCGTCGGCGCAGCGGGGAGGGGGGAGGGGGAGGGGGGGAGACGGAATGATAGCCGCAACCTCACCATTTGCACTCTTCGTACTTTCGGTTCCTTATTTCTATCATGTTCACATTTTGTTGACTTAATGTCCTTTCATATTACTAGCCTTATCTGTATTGATGTATTGGGCGCGTTAGGCCAATCTTCGCACTGTCTAAACACCAGGCTAGCGTTTGCAATCTGACGTGTCCAGCTTGTGATTTAACTTTGTAATTAACTTTTCTGAACTAAGGCTCACTTCCCCAGTTCTGCTTTAATTCTAAAATAATTGTATGAAAGTGCCTAGTTGGTAGTGAGAAGAGGAGAAGAGAAGCTAATTTCTTCTTCTTCACGCACTCATTATTATCCGACATGAAGGGTTTTGCGATTGAGACAACTCAGGAGCTTTCCTAGTAGTGGTCAATACTTGTCAACAGTATTGTTGGTTACACTTTTTACAGCTTAATTGAAAGATTTTCGTATAACTTTGCAAGGAATTCTGCTCACATAAGAATTGATATGAATTGTCTCTCGCAATTCTTTCTATCTCGCCTCGTTACTTGATTTCAGCCTATGATGTCTATTTCCTCCCTTGGGGGATCGTGGAAACTAGAGGAGATTTGAGGGCTGATGAAGGAAGTTATGTGTGTAGAAGACAGAACTAAATTGAAGCCAGTTAGTTACTATTAAAATTAGCTAAATAAAACGGAACTAGACAATATGAGGCATTTGTGGGATTAATGGTAGGGTGCGTGCGTGTCGCAAAGAACTGTTGAATGTTAGAATAGTAGGGAGGAATAGGGAAAAAATAGAAACCTGACTTGGGCACAAAATGTATTCATCTAATGGTGAATAATGCTAATTGATGATCGGGAGCAGTAATTCCTCTAATCCGATTTGTGGTGTTAGCTATCTTGTCTAGCTAATAACTCAAATTGAGTTCTCTTTGCATCCCACACAGTTATTAGCTGCCAGGTTAAGAGAGCAAAGCTTAGTGACGAAAATAGCATGTAAGATTTGTCCAACAATAAAGTTTAGGGCCACTGGAGGCACGAATGAAATTAATGTCTTGTATTTTCCGTTTTTTTTTACTAAACAGGACAGCCATTGCGTACTCAACAACAATATTGACCGGCTTAACGATGCTCTGATGGATTTCTTCCACCCAACGACCGTCTCATCGGACTCGCCAGGCTCTAAGCAGACGTCAAGCTTGGCTAATTCTTGTGACTCCATTCAAGTCACACCTCCGTCGCCACACATCACGTGAGTTTTTGGCCAAATTTATTTTTGTTGGGCTCTTAAACAACAGACAATTTTAATAATGGAAATTCACGGACTTAGACGTCTATCGTCTGAGTATGGGTAATCAAAACAATGGGGTTTGTTGGATTTAGTCTAGGATGGAGGTCAACTAGCAGAATTTTAACTAGTGATTGAACCGTCTCCTACCCTGAGCTGACCTCATGGACGGGAATTTGGTCTCATTTGAATTAGTGAAAATTTGAAGTATTTATGAAAGCATAGTGATCTAAGGTTTTATAATTTATCTATGAATAATAATATTATTATTAACATTAATAGTAATAATAATAATATTACTATTTATAATGATCACGTATTATTGTCAAGCAGAATAGTAGAAATCAGTCACTTTGTGTCTCCGTTTTCCTTCCTTCTTAATCAGTAATATGGGAGTTTTATTAAATTTTGAGTGAAAAAATAATTCTGGTCTTAACTTTTAGTTATAGTTGTCGGACCATAAGCGTATGTTTATGGTATGATTGCGTTTATAGTGGTAAAGAAATACTGGGTCAATTGTGGTCATTATTTGCAAGTCCTTTCTTTAAGAGCTCCGAGATTTAAAACACGTCAGCTGATGCATTTGGGTGCCATTTGACTGTTTTCACCCTTCGCGTTTGACAAGGTGGCTTATCTGTTTGGCAAATTGACGCTTTCTTCCCAAGGTCCTTTTCCGCCTACTCTGTCCTATTTAGTGTCTATTTAATATTTATTTATAACAAATGGCAGGCGTTTTGATAGTTATCATTAGCAGTTTAGTTGACTTCCGGCTTCACAGAGGGGAAGAGGAACATCAAAGTGAGAAGAATTCAAGAGGGGGAATAGCAGTGAATTCTTCACAGAGGGGAAGAGGAACATCAAAGTGAGAAGAATTCAAGAGGGGGAATAGAAGAGTGATTCACAGATGTAAAAGAAACAGACACAAGGGCTCAGAAAGAGTAAGATGAGTACTGTGGTAGGGGTCGACTATGACATACAGTGGGGGTGATGGTTGTTTGGAGTGAGAAGTCAACTGCCGGTTAATAGACTTTTTTGCCGTATGAGTAGTCAGAAGTCAACTGCCGGTTAATAGACTTTTTTGTGAAGTGAGAAGTCAACTGCCAGTTAATAGACCTTTTTGCGTTGAAGTCAGAAGTCAACTGCCGGTTAATAGAATTTTTTTGCCGATAGTTTGAAGTCAACTGCCGGTTTATAGACTTCGAATATGACATAGAGAAGTCAACTGCCAGTTAATAGATCATGGTAATTGAAGTCAGAAGTCAACTGCCGATTAATAGACTTGGGGTCATGATAGTTTGAACTCAGAAGTCAACTGCCAGTTAATAGACTTACTCATGGTAGTTTGAAGTCAACTGCCAGGTAATAGACTTTAGTTTGAAGTGAGAAGTCAACTGCCGATTGATAGACTTTTATTTGAAGTCAGAAGTCAACTGCCAGTTAATAGACCTTTTCAGTCAGAAGTCAACTGCCGGTTTATAGACTTTTTTGCCGTTTGAGTAGTCAGAAGTCAACTGCCGGTTAATAGACTTTTTTGTGAAGTGAGAAGTCAACTGCCAGTTAATAGACCTTTTTGCGTTGAAGTCAGAAGTCAACTGCCGGTTAATAGAATTTTTTTGCCGATAGTTTGAAGTCAACTGCCGGTTTATAGACTTCGAATATGACATAGAGAAGTCAACTGCCAGTTAATAGATCTCAGAAGTCAACTGCCGGTTTGGGTCATGGTAGTTTGAAGTCAGAAGTCAACTGCCGGTTTTGGGGTGATGGCAATTTGAAGTCAGAAGTCAACTGCCGGTTAATAGACTTTTTTGCCGTATGATTATACGTTGCCCAGGGTGCGCCATGTGGAGGTAAGTCTATCGCACACCCCATTTCACCCAATATTGGCCACTGAAGGTGATTGGGAAAAATGGTACTTTGCGAATTTGTAGGGCTTGGAACGGGCTATTAATATCGGAAGTGATGTGAAAATAGTACGAATGGGTGAATTTTTGGGGTGGGGGG
>UZAE01012684.1:12217-33968 GCA_900617975.1 Rodentolepis nana | reverse complement strand
ATAACTATCAAAATACCTGCCATTTGAAATAAATAAATAAGTATTATTAGAGAAATTGAATACTACGTGTTCGATACCTTATACAGCCTTGTTAGATTTCAAAATTGCTTCAACAAACATCAAAATATTTATACAATTTCGCCAATCAACAAACATGTATTTTTGGAAAATTTCAACAAGCATTCTTTTATATCAAATGGCAGGTGTTTTGATGGTTATCATTAACCCTTTTAGTCGACTTCAGGCTTCACAGAGGGGAAGGAACATCGAAGGGACAAAAAGTCAAGCCAAGTCATATAAAAATTATATGAATGATTAAAACTGATTATTATTTTTTGGTTGCGATTGTTTATTTTATCATTTCTGAATAAGGACAATGTTTTCTTTGACCAGAAACCACAACCCATAAAGCCCTTGAATAATATCTAAAATTAACCTCAATCTATGTTTTGGAAAGGGTTAACTAAATCAGAACAACTCGCTAATTTTATAGGAGAGGCAAATTGCATATTCAGCTGTATTCGAAACGGCAGAGCATTGAAAAGAACTTACTACACTTTTGTTTACTACTCGAATACCTTCACAAGACGTGATCTTCAATGAGAAAATTGAAACGAAAGGATAATATGAGCATTAGTGCTCTGAACATATATGTACTTGATCACTTGATTTATTAAAAGTGGGGTGTACAATAGACTTACCTCCACGTGGTGCACCCTGGGCAACGTATACTCATACGGCAAAAAAAGTCTATTAACCGGCAGTTGACTTCTCGCTTCAAACTACCACGGCCCTACTGCTTGCCCTACACATCTTACCTTTTTCTCTACCTTTGTGTCTGTCTGCCTCTTTTACATCTGTGAATCGCTCTTCTGTACCCCACCCCTCGACTTTCTTCTACTTTGATGAACCTTCACTCTGTGAAGCCTGAAGTCAGCTAAATGGCTGATGATAGCTATCAAAACGCCTGCCATTTGAAATAAACAAAATTTATTAAAAGTCTTCTTCATTCTCCTGCCCATTATGGTTCAAAGCTCTACTTCTGCCAAGTACTTACAACAGATTTCAGAGTCAGTTTCTCATTCGCATGGTTTAAAAATTTAAATTTCTATAATCTATTCAAATGAAGGAAGCACATAATGTAGCCTTCAAGAGATGATTCAGGCTCATTTATTCATGAAGAGAGTGTACGTGAGTACCTGATAAGCACTTCAGTGGGAATTCTTCAAAATGAAGTACTTTACTAAATTCACATACAAGTCGCTGGTGACATGGAATACCAAAAGGTTCAAAGGGGAGTCTTGTATCGAGTAGTGAAAAGTAATAAATTTGCGCAAGTGTATCATCACTTCGTCTGAATATTTGTGCGAAGTGTTGGTCTGTCTGATATGGAGATTAGGCCTCACAGCCCATTATCAACTGCATTTGCTTGAGACCTGATACGACACGATGGTGGTGCCTACGATGGCGGCTTTGTTAGCGAGGTTCTTGCATAATTGGTGTCATACAATTAGCTGTTTACCTCTTCTTAGACTGGACTCGCCTCGGTTAGTCAACTTGTCATCCACTTGTCATTTCGACGACCAACTACTTCCGCCTCCCCTCTTACTCCTTCTCTAGACAAAGGAGATACCACCTTTTCCTTATGTCTTTATATTTATTTGACTTCATTATTCACACAGGTGGAAAAAGGTGTGCGAGAGGGTGGGACAGAGAGAAAGCGAGAAGCCTTAAGTATCGGTGATTAATATTTTCACTCACATGCTATTGCTTTATCTATCTATGTACTCCGCACTGGACAGTGTCTCTACCTGTCCTCCGCTTCTCTTCAAAAATAGGAGTAAATATATAAATGCAACCATTATTCTCCATAAAGTGATGAATCTTTCATAGGGGAGGAGACAATTATGAGGGGGGAGGGGAAGTGATATCAACACGCTTCAGTAGAAAGCGTAATTAATGTCCATGCAAATTCCTGTTGCCTTCCTGAACTAGCATTTGCAAGGTATTCGAAAGCGAATTCTCAACAAAGATCCGCGAGAGTAATGAAGGCGAAGGCTCTTTACTCAGGAACATACTCAGTTCGATTCCAGGATCATCCATAAAACTCGTATCCAGAGACGATATGGCGGATACTTGAAGACCTCAAGAAATTATTGATTATTTAAATAGACGCTTAAATAGACCTTCAAAGTTAAATAAAACCTTCTAATATTTCCAATCTTTAACTAAGTTTTACCAATGTATCAAGCCCAGTTTCCTGGTTTCTGACACACGAATTCTAACACCCTCTATATATTATCCAGACCTAATCAGTCTGCTGTAGTGGTCTACTCACTAACTGTGCTCCCACATGAATAACCCTGTGAGGCCTACACAGCAGATTAGCGCACATATATCTCCATATGAAAATTAAAACAAAGCAATTCAACTATTTGATTTCTACAAAGGACAACCTTACACACCCACACACACGCACACACACACCTCATTCACTCTCCAACTTATCTGCTTTCAGTGAACACTTCGTTTAGAAACGTGGTTTCTCCCCAACTTAACTGTGAATGAGGGTTGCTTAATTCAAATAGCGACCATTAATCCGTACCACAAGTAATAATTAATTTTACAAGACCACGGACATTGATTTGTCAAAATTCCCAAACATATGGGTGGGAATGGGCGTTTACAACCTACCACAAGTAGAAAGTTCTTCTAATTGAGGAAGTGGTCGGTTGGGGTTGATAAAGCGATTGGCCAATGGGGAGAAATAAGGGAGAAAGGTTACAACTAATGGGCGGCGAGGAAAAAGAGTTACTTTGATGAGTAACTGTCAATTGACGTGACAGGTAAAATTATTTACTCTTAATGGCGCATTTCATTTGATATCGCATTCCCTTCGGAGTCATTTCATTTATGTTCTCTAGCTAAAAATGTAATTTATTTATATCAAATGTGCAGGCTTTAGGTTAGTTATCATCAGCCCTTTAGTTGACTTCGGGCTTCACAGAGGGCTGGAACGGACAGTCACAACAAGTTGAGTAAGGGGGGGGGNGGGGGGGGGATAGAAGAGTGATTCACAGATGTAAGAGAGACGGATAGACATAAAGGTGGTGAAAAACGAAAGATGAGTTCTGTGGAAGTGGTCGAATATAACATACATACGGTAATTTGAGGTCAGAGGTTAACTGCTGGTTTATAGACTGTTTTTTTGCCGTATGAGTATACGCTATCCAGGTTGCACCACGTGGAGGTAAGTCTAACGCACACCTCACTTTACTGCCCAGGGGGCGTATTGGTTCTTCAGTTATATAAATGTTAACACTTTGTGCGTTCGTTTTAATCACTACTCATTTAGTTAGATAGTTTTAAAAGTGCTTTCATTCTCTAAAGGTAATTAAAAATTCATTGAAAATTATTTGTGCGAAAAAAATGGGCCATTTGAAATAATGAATTAAAATTCCGGTGGACCAACTAGTGGCAAGAAATGTCAAAATTTGTCTGCATCCCACTCGCTCTCCTCGTATTTGTCTGGAAGGCAAAAAAATGCTCTGGTAATAAATTTCCCCTCCGGAAGCCTCTATCAAAAAATTTAAATTCATGATGTGACTTTTCTAGGACGCTATTCTAATTAAACAACATTTTCCAGAATTGAGAAATTTCAATTTACGCAAAAAATTCACTGTATCCACGCTTCAATTTAGTAAAATCCCTTTCAACATCCATTTAGAGTGGAGAATTACCATTGTGGGACACTTCATCAATGACCAAATAGAAATCCTGCTATAGAACACTACTCAGAAATATTTAGCTATTAATGTTCATGCGAATTATGCTAGTTATCTGATAACTAATCGCGTTGCCAACCTGAACACTTTGCTATCAATATACGTACCGAATAAACGTGCTCCGTGCTACACGTCTGTTTCCTTTATAGATTGGCTATAGCTTAGCTGGTTCTGGGAGTCTAGTTAGATGCTGGAGAATCTGCCATAGAGCTTTCTGAGTCGGTCGGGCTTTACTAGCGTAGCAATCCGCTACACCATAGTGGGGTTATAATAATCAGTATGGCTGTCTGTACCGGAGGGCATTAGCAAGTAGTCAGAGTACTTATAATCTTTATTACTGTTTGACATTAAATCAATTTTAATCGTCATTTATGTGGATTTACTGTATTATATTTAGGATTAAGTTCTATTTTCAAATAAATTTGCACCGTATTTTCAGAAGATTTGTTTAACTGGAAGGAGGGAAATAGGTTTAAATGATTGAACTATTGATTTACACTCTCATTGATCAAAATTATAAGTTGGTATCGAAGTAAGGAAGGCGTTAGTTCAATCTATTTTTAAATTCAGGACTATTGGTCTGTGTATGTGTCCAAAATTAGTGTTTATTCATCATCACCTGATTCCATTCATGGCTTGTTGGCCAGTTGATTATCGTTTCGCGATTGGTCATGTCGGTCAATTTATCAACATCTTGTTGAACCCAGCATTTGTTCTATCTATTCTGATACTGGAAACATGATTAAAAGTCGAACATTCCTTCCCCTGTCATGGGGTAACAATGCAATAAATGACTTATATTTAGATAGTATCAAGAGAACAAGGTGAATAAAGCGATACATATCTCTCACATTACTAGCACTTGTTGAGGAGGAGACAGTGAAGCCTTGTGATCAGACTCACATCAAACTAGTCCGATTTCTTACCTAGATCTGAAGCTCTTTTAACGGTACATGCTCGGCATTCTCCTTTATTCTGCACTTTGTAATGAACCTTGTTGAGAAGTTTGAATTTCACTTCCATATGCCCCGCTATTCCTGACCAACACAGTAAGGGATTTGAAAGGCAAATATGGATCCTTTAAAGATGTGACCAATTTCACTCCAATTACGGTCAGCTTAGTTAGCACACAGCGTACTCAAACTTTCTCACTATCCACCCAATAGTTCAGATTTCTGATAGACAAATAAAACAAACTAAAAATCATCGGATTGGACACAGCTATCACACTTTTTCTTGTAATGAAAATTTTGGTAATTGAAATAATCAAATTAAGAGCCTCTAGGATGTGTGTATGGAGTCCATATGGAAATAAGACCACCGCGCCTGAAGTGTTAGTCAATTACTATAGAGCATCGTCTCACTCCAAACAAAAAATGTGGATAATTAGTGTGACATCCAATTGTCCTCTTTTTATTGAAAATGGAGCCTTAAATCAGGACCCCCTTATCAGATATGAGTCGTTTGCCTGTGAAGGTAATTAAGACAGAGGACTCAAATAACTGCGTCTCATTAGTCCACTAAATAATAGTCGAAAGCCTCTCCCCTCCTAATTAATATTCCCTGTCAAAGTTGTCGTGGCCTGTGAGACTATGTATGAGTCTGTAGGAAAAATGATAAATTACCTTCTCAACTATTTCTCTTGCGGAAAATAGTTTCAATGACGTTGTCCATCTGGACGGCCTCATGTCTGCGTGCACACATAAGGAAGAAATCAGACAAATAGGTCTGTCCATGCATTGTTTTTTCAAAAAAATTTTGGCTAAAAAGCACTTGAATAATACTTGTGCCTCTAAGACTTATCTCGCACAAACAATTATGTGTTTGATCGTAAAAAACCGTAAACTAGTCAGCGTCAGTTACGACGAACAAAATATTGATTTTGGTATTGTTCAAAGCAAATACTTTAGCAGACAAATTTTCATGAGTAATTAGTAAATTGTCTGGCTAAATTAGGAAGAAACTGCTTTCAAATTAGTGGTCTAAGTAGTGAGACGTCATAGAGCTTCTATAAAGAGGGGAAGTGGCTGCTAACGCTGCTGAGTCAAGCTTGTGGTAACTCAAAAGAAAATGTCATTTTCATGCCGTCAATTTCTCCATCGCCACGACTGCCATTCATCACAACGGACACAAACTCGGCATGTCGTCGTCCACCTAGTCTCTCTCACACACGCTTTCATCTCACCGCCAAGCCATTCCTCATCTGCCTGTCTCAATCCCCTAAATTCGCTTTTAGAATTCCCAAGTTAACTCCCTAAATTATCCTCGATAGTATCAAACTATAAATTCGCATAAATATATGAGGTTTCCGTTTAATTCCATGTGGGCGAAAATTCGTAATTTTCAATCACTAGACATTAAGTAGAAATTCGCGAAGGTTAAACAGTATTTAAGTCTTAATTAGTCAACTGGAGAATATTGATTTTTTCAAACATGAGTTCTCGTCACGTTAAAGATATAATAAACATCGATTTTCGTCAGCTGTTCAATGGGCCCTTATTGGTAATTTTAAAATCGGTTGAAATTCTTGATAAAGCATCTATTTAGACAACTTTGTTGTAATAATGGCGCGTACAAGAACGCGTATCAGTGGCCCTAGAGACGGAAAGATCAAAATACGCTTAAAGGTAATTAAATAGATGATTAGATGACAGAGTGACTGACAAAGGCATATGGTTTGTTGTGTTTTGTTGTCGATACTGAACTGGCTGTTGTTGTTTATATGCATACGTCCATAGAATACGTCTTTGAAAATGCCGATGAGAGAGATAGCTTTATAGATGACTGACGCGAAATCTTCCGAATTCACAAACGAAGATGGGGAGAAGAATGCTTAAAGCCCCTTTATCTCTATTCCTTGACACGCCCTACCCCCCTTCCCACCCCACCCCACACATATCTATACAGCTATTCCTTCTCTCGGGCGCGCTTTCGCTTCTGTCATCGCTCATTCAATTACACTCTCAGTTAGCCTTCAGACTGTGCTTTCGTGACTACAAATGTCACAACACAAATAATGGTCTATTTCTTTTGAAGCGCCTCCGATTGACTTTCAATCAGCACAATAATGAATAAGATTAGGACGAAGGCGAGAAAAATAAATTTGTCGGTTTTAAACGTTCCAACTGCACTATCCTCTGATCAGTTAGTGAGAATTTACCACTTTAGTTTGTCTCAAATTCTAGTGAGCTTGAACTGGAAGTTATCCTGTAGTCTATTGCAAAATTTCTAATAATAAACACTTTGTCGACCAATTTTGTCTACAAATATAGGTAGTAGATATTGCGTCTATTCGATTGATTGAAACCTCCTCATCTTCACCACTAAAATTTTTAGGGTGCTAATTGGGCAGCCCGTAGACCGTTTTCCAACCAAGTATGACATTCATGTCAACATGTATGCCTTTGAAAATTATATAGGAAGTGAGTAAAGCAACCGATTGTCAGTCCCTCATAGAAGTGGAAATTCTTGATGAAGAACCTTTCAGCTTAACTTTGATTGCTTTCACGGTAACTACGATTGCTTTATATTTTTCAAATTTAAAAAATTAAGTTTTATAAAGAAAAACATTTTCAATCTTGTCGTATTTTTCATTTTTCTTCTGTAGTTACCTTCACCAATCTTGGACAGGAGTCAAGGGGTCCATATAGACAACTGCGTTTCAAATACTCTGTAAGCGATGATTAAAAACAGATTAACCAGTTTGCGAGTTGGCCTTTCCAAACCATGATTAGTAATAAGGAGCTCTATCCATTCTGCTCTAGTACTCTTGGACTTAGGAACTCTTTGGAACGAGAAATGAGTCATAAAGTGGGGATCGTGGGCCCTAACAGAATAATAAGGAAAGAATTGCGCAAGATGCAGGAAAAGAGGACCTTTGAAAGATTGAGATTACCAACAAAAGCCAGGCTATCTCCTAACAATGCATTTGAGCCAATTTGAAAATAAAGTTCTTTTGAGGAAAAGCCCAGAATTTCATCCTCTAATGCCATTTTTAGTCCGGTACTTTATATTCCGATTTGCTGAACGACCAAACTAGAATATTTCATCTTACTCATTACTTAAGTCGAACTGTGGCTTACAAGTGTGTTCCAGTCATAAATCAAGTAGCCAACTCTCATTTTCACTCATTCACCCAGGGGCCTTGATTTAGCTAAGAATCGTCAATATACTGAACTCTTGTGCTTTTTTGTCTATGTGCGTGCATCCGTGACACTAATCACTTCCGGCAAGTCCCCTTTGATCACCACCCGCTCACCGACAGAGTCGGGCGACAGACGGACGGGCTGGCGACTAAGTGGACAGCAGATAGATAGGCAGTAGATCCGCAGGCATATGTACGCGTACGTAGGTGCGTGTGTGAAACCAAATAAAATCGATGGCCTGACAGACACTCACTCAGATAGTCGGGGTGGGAACAAAGGGGGGGGGACAGTTAGCTCATGTCAGGAGATAGATGGAGCTGTCTCTCTGACTCTGGGCTATTAAATCTTCAGGAGACATCAAAGAGTATTGCCGCCGACTGACCGCTCCTACCTCTCTCATTATTTATTATCGACAATGGCCTGTCGTCGATATTTGTTTGTCATCAGCACATTTGTCATCTTTGTCTTCGCGTCCCGAAAGTCTTCGCGACTCAACTATGTGATGTCTGGACCCATAATTAGGCCTCTGCACTAACAACTCCGGTTATAGGACTCAAGTTAATTAATTTATTTTGTTACTCACTAGGTAGTATCGAGTTGAATAATTAGATTGAGTATGTGGGAATGTAATAAATTTTTGCTCTTTGAGATCGAAGTAAAAAGTACGTTCAACTTACCAGATCATCAACTATTTATGAAAACTGATCATAGAATCATTTCCAAAATTGGTGTTCTTTAACATAATAATTATTTAACACTTCAAGATAAAACACTTGAGGAATTAAAACCCTGTTCATGAGCATGTATATCTTTTCTGTTGAAAAAGTAGTGGTGAATGGCAATTTTAACAACAGTGAACTGTGATTGCGTATTACATTCCACTTGGATGCCTGGAAATCATTCAATGGGAGAAGCTGCCACTGAATGAAAGCATACCACTGACATATCTACTCGAAAAATCAGAAGTCGCGGATTCCATACTCACTAAAACAAATCAGGTGGATGGGAAGGCCAAAGATGTTAATCGATAATTGATGAGCGCTTCATTTCATAGCGTTCCTTGAATTCTATTAAGTTTTCTAAGATAAGTACCGAAAAGAGCTTCCACTCAATAAGATCATGGATTTTCAGGACTCGATAATGAAGATTAGATGATTAACCGATCCTAAGAACTACTGTAGACGTTGAATCCATCCCCAAAAGAGAATAATAGAATGTCTCCAAATACTGCACCTTAATATAATGGTTCATCTTCATGGGTCAAATGGGTAGGAAGAACAATTCAGTCGAGGTCAATAACTATGCCCACCACGTAAAGGTAAAATAGGATGAAGTTGCCATCTTTTGATAAAATCCTTAAGGTTACTTAACAAAAGAGGTTGACTGAGCCAGCCGAAACATTGTACAATTACACTTCTTACATATTATGAATGTTGGGTACGAGGTCTATCTATTAAAACCATCTACAAATGCTCTTCCGCCAACCATGATGCATTTTGGTGTGCCATTTTATTATGCTCGGAAATACTTTGATCATTTTCTACCTTGAATGCACTTTCGATTTGTACTTTAATCTTAGCCTTAGATACGAATACAAGCAAAGCGTAGTTAAAGGACCTATACCGTCTTAAAAGTACATCACACACCCCTCCTAAATACACACAGCTCTCCTCAGTTCAATTTTATATAGCAATGCTCGTTGAGCGATTAAACGAGGTGTGACTTAGGCACACATGACCTCAACGAAAGGCGTCATTCCTCCAATGACATTAAATCTACTTATAAAAGCGAGTCTCACCCACTTCACTGTCTTCATAATGTGTACTGCTCTGCTGAACTACTTAAATTCCACTTCAGTCCAACTCCCTCCACCCCCCCCCCCACAACTTTAATATTTCCATTAATTTAACATTAGTAGTTCTTTGAGAGTGTATTCCTGTGGAAAAAGTGCCAATATACTCATCATCTCAACGATGGCTTTTATCGACCACGCCTAGTATCGCTGAGGAACGGGAAAGTTCGAATTTTGCATGAGAGATAAGTGCTGGGAAAAATTTCCCTCCCTAAAAAATTATCTTTATCTTTATACCATTTTTATAAGTGGAGCTAACCCTTAGTTGCGGGAATGCCCTTGTACAAATGACACGTTTAAAGTAGGCAGATAATTCAAAATTTCTTAGTTAATTTCCCATTTCATGAGTGAAAACATTTACCTCTGGTGTCCACTTTATTATTTTGAGTAATTGCCGTGCCACTTCAGGGACTTTCACTAGACAAAATCAAAAAATTATAGCAAAATGATTAGAAGGATAGACTTACCTCCACGTGGTGCACCCTGGGCAACGTATACTCACACGGCAAAAAAGTCTATTAACCGGTAGTTGACTTCAAACTACCAAGGCCCCCCTGTATGATATATTTGACCACTTCCACAGTACTACACCACATTTTTTTTCTAAATTTTCAACCTTCGTCTTTGAAACACTCTTCAGTTCCCCTCCTCTCGTCTTTTCCCACTTTGATGTTCCTCCTCCTCTCTGTGAAGCCTGAAGTCAACTAAAGGGCTAATGATAACCATCAAAGCGCCTGCCATTTAATATAAATAAGTAAATAAATAAATGAACATTTATTATTCAAACTTAGGGTATTTTTAAGAGATAGGTAGTAGAGTTGATACCTCATTTTGGTGTTTATGATAAATATCTTAGCCTCTGATAACGCAAATATCTTCAAAAGATCATATCTAATTAACCCCAAACTACGTGCCATCTTTTTTAGGGGTCTGGAGAAACATTGTCGATTAGCGAAATTCGCTTATTTAACCAGAAGACCTGAAAACTGAAGCAAAACGATTTAAATTTCACTTTAAAACCCAATGCATTCATCTCAATGCCGAGGGACATAGAGAATGAGTGAGAGAGACGGAATAAATTGTTTTGATGTGTAATGATTTGACACTTAAAATGGGGGATGATGCGTGCAATAGGGGGGCATATAATTCAGTAGGTGAGACTTCGATGGACCTTTCTGGGACGGCCTACAGGCACGCACTTCAAGGAAGAAATTCCTTCGAGATTAACAATATTTGAAATATTCGGAAAAAAAATTACTTTAAAATGATAGCTCCCTCTCCCCCATTGCTTCTTTCTGTTTAACCAGCTCTGAATGCTGTGCACCCCAACTATCAAGTTTCAATGTTTTCCAATTACTGCAAAAATATGGCTTCTCTAATTGGCTATGGGCGTGCTTGTCTATGCCATATGATATATTTTATAATGGGGTGTGCGATAGACTTAACTCCACGTGGTGCATCCTGGACAAAGTATATTAATACGGCAAAAAAGTCTATACACCGGCAGTTGACTTCTGACTTCAAACTACCATGACCCATTGTATGTCAAATTCGACCACTTCAACAGTACTCGTCTTACCTTTTCTCTGCCTTTATGTGTCCCTCTGTCTCTTTACATCTGTGAATCACTCTTCTTTTCCCCCACTTGAATTTTTCTCATTTTGATGTTCCTTACCCTCTATGAAGCCCGAAGTCAGCTAAAGGGCTGATGATGAAATAAATAAATATTTGATTATAATGCCGTTGCTGCATATTCATTGAACCAATATCAGTGTTCTGATAGTGATACTTCCCTAACTTTCAGGTCTTCTGATATACAGCGTTAGAAGTCTATATTGAGACTCTTATTATTTTGTGCGGAATGTTAGAACACATCTAAGGGATAGGCAATCCACGTTTTTTAAAGATCAGTTCTTTCGACTAATATAGCGCTAGAGATTACTAAACTTAGGAAATAATGGTTCACCACTTCGAGGTTCGAGACCCTATACAAACAACAATGAGAAATCATTTCAGCGTTTGATGAGAAAATTTTTCAACTATGTTTAAATAATATCTCAAGTAGCCGGCGCCAAGCTTAGGCATCTTTTCTTGCGATAAATTTCCTTCTCAAACCGTACTTTTTTACCTAGAGGAGCTAACCTTCTACTGCTTCTATTTTTTCAAGAGTTGTCAGAAAGAAACTGCTCCCGGAAGTTTTTTCCCCCTTTACTGCTCTGATTAAAACTTCCCTTCTCAATTCAATTAAAATCATTTTCTTACTCAAGTTAATTTTGATTGCCTAAATTCGGATGGTAGTAAGGATTTTGATTGGGACAAAGCCACTTAAGTGAGTCCAACGGTCCATTTAATGTCTGGAAAAATGATAAATGAGTCTTTGTGTAAATATTTAAACGAAACTACCCCATTTGAAATGATATTTTTTCGGTAAAATGAAATGTTGAATCCAACACGAGAAAAGGCAGTAATCGTTTTTTGTCTTCACTACTTCTTGGAAAATTTGACATTTCCATTGAGTTTCACATATTATGACTATTATGACAGGGGAATTCTGAAAGCCTATTGTTATCTTTTTTAAATATCAGGGCATTTAATGAACACAAACAAATGCTTCATTCAGGCAAATTAAATTACCCACATGTGAATTATAAATAAATCGATAAATTCACAAATCGTGTAAAAAGCCAATAAATTCAGCTTACTTCTACAGTCTTATTAACACGTCGCAGATAATGATAACGACTAAAGTTGGAATGGAATTTAAACACCACAAACGGTCATAAAATGTCTAGAGAGAGGAGAGAGATGCGAAAGGCGGGAGGTGGTGATGACCATGTCGTTCTAAATTAAGACACCCCATCTAGCCGCCTTTGATGTTGTCTTTCCTCGTTCGAAGGAGATAACAGTTGTTTGAACGGTTGGTTCATGCACCTTGTCATACACAAATAATCTCATCATTTGGGTATTTTATTATCGTTATAACCCTTGTCTAGCTAACCCAGTATGATTTCTTCAAGTTACTTACATACAATATACAAGCGTAGTTTATAAATACGCTCGTCTTGATTAGTACTTAACTCTAGCTGGAACCCAAAATCCTTGCTCCATTTTGTGGTCGACCTGTCATTGCCTACCGCAATGGAATTTCAGTGACGTGGGGAAGTTAAAGGAGGAAAGACGGCTAAAGAGAGAATGCATACACAAGAGTTTATCCCATCGAAATTTCGTTTTTCTATTGCATCGACTTGGAGAAAAAGAGCATTTTAGATTAGAGGACTAGATTTAGAGGGATTAGCCAGGAGTGGAAAAATCGATTCAAGTACAGAGCTATTAGTCGAGAGACAACGTGAAAAATCTACTCATTTTTAAGAGCCTTTTTTCCGGCGTTTATTTTGTGACAATAAAAGTAATCCGATAGGTCATTTTGGAATAAGTACACGTAAATGTCAACTCTTGGCATGTTAGAATATAACATATTGTTGGAAGTTGATTAAAATCCCACTTAAGTGGATGAATTATAGAGCCAGGTTACAGAAGACATTTTTAAATAAATCGCATTCGTCCAATTGAACTTAATAATAGACACAATTCACAGTATTAAATGTTCCGACTTCCCAATGTTGAAATTCTCAAGTTCGAGATCACTCGTGTAATTTTTGGTCCATTTTTAGACAGGAACTGTGATTGAGAAAAATCGGTCAAAGTTAGATTGCTTACTTTCAATAGAACTCTACTTTAAGATTAAAACTTAAAGTGGAATGAAGATATGCTAATTCAATTTCGGAAAAGTGAAACTAAAATGAAGTTCTATTTTTTCATATAAAAATTATGCGACATTTTCCAGAATTCACTAATTAAATCGACTCACTTCACTTTATTGACAATATAGTCATTAAATCATAAGTCTTCCTTAAACAAAATGCTGCCTTAATTTCACGAATTCATTTATTGACCCCAAAACAAGAACATTAATAATTCTTTTAAAGTATTAATTACCAAACACTATGAACCTCTGTTTAAATGAAGGATTTCTCAAGATTCGATCAGGAATTTAAGTGGTAAGCATCAAAGGGAATTAATCAAGAATGCTTTATGAAATAAGTACCCAGAAAGTGCCCATAAAAATGGCGATAACGTGTTCAGATATTTCGAATCGTCTCTGGCGTAGCAGAGAAATCCATTACTTTGGGAATAAAATTTGTTCCAACCGATTAATGTAATTTTAGAAGTTATTGAACTTCTTGTCTACTTTGACTTTAGCGGGGACATCCGATCTTGTGAATTTGACACTAAGATTAATTCTAGCCCCAAACAGGCTCTGCTGTTAAGGATGGTAAGACATTTGAAAATAATGTACTCCTTTCCTTATTTTAGCCACAACTTTTGATTCAAAATTATGCTAGTGCCTAGGGTTCAAGGTAAGTCACTATCAATGCTGAGGACTATTTTTTGCCAAAAAAATATTATAAACAATAACAAATTACTGAAAAACGTGTTTCATCTATTCGATACATCTGGCTTTATTTACTGACATGGACGATAGTGTGACTATCGATAATTAGTGTAAATATGAAATGCATGAAAGACAAATAAACGAAGTGTAAGTTGACATGAAGGGGACAAGATTTTTTACTCTTTCTCTATCCAAAGGGGGCAGACCTGTTAATCTACCCCCAAGGACGCGCGTGCTTCTCGTTGGTTCTTTTCCTTCCCTTGATTGACATCGCAAAAGGCAATCATGAATCACGTTGTTTGATTGGCTCAGCACTGCGCCTGTGTGCGCATTTGTCAGGAAATAGCTCAGCCTATCACATCCAGATGACCTTGTCGTAGCCAATAACCACGTTAGTATGTGCTGACTGGATGGACGAGGTCTGAGTTAGTAGGTGCTACCTGCTAGGTCTCATCTATTGGTTACCACTCTGCAATCACATTGCGCTAGGCAACGCGCAGCATAGACATTGGTTGATGTAAAATTTCAAGCCTTAGCGTGGATGAAGCGTCATCTAGAAACAGTTAGTAGTCTCCAGACTGTCTACTGTCACTGTGACAGATTGCGATTTTAATCGTTTCCCATTTTATCATTAAAATATATATCTCCCCAACTCTCCCAAGATAAAACACTTTCCACTACAGACTACTGTACCCAACAAAGTCCTTCCACTCTATTTGGAATTAGTTATATCAACTACCAATCAACTTCCAACGTCTATTTTCATCTGATTTTTGGTAAGTCGATGCTAAATTTTGATTTTACTGTTTTAACTTTAATGCATTTATTTATAATGCTTGACGTGCTATTTTGGGTATGGGATATCTCATGTTTCATTACTTGCATATGGCTACTTCATATCGATATTATATTTAATCGAAACAGAATTTCATTTTCTCTTGCTGGACAGATTTTCGATTAATGCTTGAGTGATGAAATGAAACAACCTATTCCTGTAATTTTGAAGTTCATTTCCAAGCCTTTGAATGAAATCTAATTCTGCCTCCTTAAAAAAGAAACGGATATATTTCGGGTAGACTTCCAAATTCTATATCAATGAGAACGGATTGCTATACACGCCGGTTTCAAAGGTCATTCGATGTTCATTTTTACAAGTATATCATGAAAATTGAATTTCCGAATGTGTGAGAAATGGTTGGTTAAAATTTCAAGAAGATTAGAAATTTGGAAATACTTGGCTTCTTGAACTTAACAGAACGAGGTTATCCGATCCTATTTGCGAAAGAAAAGATAATTTTGAAACAAGATATATCAGGCCACCTTATTTGGTAGGGTCTAGTGAACTTTTCCGCTTATTTTAATAGTACCGATTCTAGCTCATCACAAGCCAGCAGTCACCGAAATCATTTCTTTCTTTCACCTTAGGCAAATTAGAGCCACCCGTTAGTCTCTTATAAGTGATGTTTTTAAATTTCATTTGTCTCACGAAAGTTACTTTCTTCAGAATTTCGGTACTGTCATTAATATCATATCCAAATCTGGGAGTTCTGTGAAATTATTCAAGCTTCTGATGCTGACTTAAATAGTTGGAATCACATTTTTCCATCGACCACATTCAACAGTGGATGCTTTAAATGTATGAATGCATAGTTATTATGCAATAGTCCAGTTTCATACTATTCCCAAAGCAAGTCTAAGTATTCATCTGGGCTATGACGGTAGTCAGAGATGATAATTTTGGACTTTCGAGTTAACTGATGAAACAGTTATTCACTTGAAGAAGTCTCTTCCTGAATCAATTTTTTTTCAATGAACTATCTACTGACGCATAATTTCTCATTGCGTTTTTTTTGTCAACCTTGAAAGTGATAGTCTATTCCACTACTCGGCACGATTAGTCAGTCCTCAATCAGTCATCAAATACACCAGTCATGAATATATTTCCGCTTCCCGCCTACGCTACAGGACTTTTGTGATTTAGACGCCCTCCTCTCTCTCTCCGCCTTTAGTTGATTAGGTAATTACGTGTGATTGAATATTTATACGGTAAAGCGGGGATAACTTGCCTCCTCAACGAAGTCGGTGGTCATGGCTCCAGTCGTATTAGCGTGCAGAAACCAAGGCTCTCTCTACACAAGATGGACGTTGGAAAAACGCTTTCCTTATTAGGGTTGGGTGGATGTGCGGTGGGGGGGGGGGGGGGGGGGGGGGTAGGACAGATATGTATTATGGGAATACCTTGGATTTGTCATAGACCCTCTTGTCCGTGTATATGCATGCAGTCAAATCGATGATCAAGACTAGCGTGCATGTGAAAGAAGGACCTTTGAGTGACATTGACTTGACAAGTCCCGCTAAACCTCATATACACACGCACGCAAATTGCATCAATCATTTGACGTCTCGGCGGCGGCGGCGGTCTCATCGTTCCTCCCTCACTCATTATTTGTGTGTGTGTCGTGTCCATATCTTTGGGTAGACATGCTGGCCGTGTTGTGTGTTGTGTGCTTTTATAAAAAATCCGCCGGCCTACAAGAGCTGTCAAAATGCCGACATGTCAAACAACACACACACACATACACTCACACACATAGAGAAGGCGCATTTACACTTAGACAAGAATGTGATTAATGGAAGACACTTAAGTACGATTGGCTAATGTCTACTTTTCGTCTCTTATAGGAGAAGTTGAGAACAACTAAAACGGAAAAAGGAATTAATGCCTGTGGTCTCGGGAAAGCAATGAACTTACTGTCCTCATCAAATCCTCCATCTTTACCTTCAGCTCCTCCACCCCAGCCGACGTCTCCTCAGTCTTCGACAGAATCACTGCCTCCTAAAGCAACATCAATTCGCAAACAGAAATCTTCATCAAAGAGTCCAGAATCACCAATGACTATCACTATGGCCTTCAACAGTGGTAAATCACGACCTCTCGATCTTTCCGCAACCGATCGAAGTTCTGTAGAGATTTCTACCCCTCTGGAATGTCCTAAACTCATTAAAATGGAAGATTCTGATGAGAGAACTTCTGGAAATGAAGATAAATCTAGTGAGAATGAAAAGCACTCGCATTTAAAAGCTGAGATCGAGGACAATAAATCTACAGTTAAACAATCATCCGAGTCTTCCGATCAGACTCAATCCAAATCAGATGAACTCTCGTCTCAAGTTAAAGTCCTGACAGAATTCTTTAAAACTCTTTCCTCGACCTCAACTCCTATTGATGCAACTGTAGCCTCCTTGCAAGCCCTGATTGCTAAGAAGAGTGAAAAGGAAGATGCTAATTCCCTTGAAGCCCTACATCAACTTGGATGGCAGTTGATTAATCTTGGCAGGGGAAACCCTAATGCCCCTAATCCTCCGCCTATTCCTACATCGACAAGTGTACCATTATGGATACCCGGAAATCGACCTCCTGTACCCTCATCACAATCAATCCAAACCCCTTCAACTCCAAGTCAGCAGTCCCTACCTCATCCACATCCTCCAATGTCCGGCATTTCCATGCGAGGCAATCAGAAATACAGCGCCTTTTACCAACACAATCGTAAGCATCAGTCTACAGAGGAGTCTGAATCATTTCGACAATCGACTGCCCCAAGTGTTCCACAATTCCATCGTGTTGGATTCCCCTCTAGACGTATTAGTGGACCTGGTCTTCCAAACCAGACTCGATGTCACTTTCCCAATTCTTCCGAATCCACCCTGAAACCAACTGGAATGGGTCCACGAATGCAGAATGAATTGATATCTCCCCCAAGAAGTCGTGAAACGGCCTTCTTATGCAGTTGCGGAGAAGATTTTGAGAGTCTTTATGTCTTCACGCTTCATATGAGAGACACTGGACATAAACCTCGGAGTAGTCAGCCAGAACGTGATATCCCCAAGTTGGTGCGAGGTCAGGATATGTGGATAAATAGTGAGACTGAGCAGACGCGCGAAATTTTGAGATGTATGCGGTGCAATCAATCATTTCGAAGTTTACCTGAGCTTACCATGCATATGATGAAAACGAGTCACTACTCTGAGATTGTCTACAGTGATGCCGGGCGAAATTTACTTGCAAGTCAGACATTCTCTTCGTCTGATAGGAATCGAAGTGGGGGTAGTTCTACTAATAGTTCCTCATGGGGAGGAGGGTTGAAATCTAATTCTGCTTCCATGGCAATGAAAAGACCGATTCGTGGGAGTGGAGCAGCCCCTCCTCAAAATGGACTGAGTGTACCTCCTGAAGCCCTCAAAACAAATTCTGAATCGGAGAAGAAAGTAAATGGTCATCCTGAGAACCTCCAGCGATCAGCAATTAAATCTCCAAGATTGGAAGAGCCTCCAAAATGTGAACGACCTGCCAGTTCCCATGAAATGCACTTGGTGAAACCTTCTCCTAAGCCTGCGGTCTCTCCAGAAGCACTTTCCTGTCCTTCAGAACTTCAAAGGAGTGGTACATCTTCACCAAGAAACGAGAACGATAAGCCAGAACAAAAGTACCTGAATTCACCTACTTCTAGTCGCGAGAATAATAGTCCGAGGGCTTCAGGAGACGAACAGCCTAGACGTGGATGTACAGATAGTGTGATTCGACAAATTGAGAGTTTTGTGGAGAATAGTCTTCCCTTCTCAAGTGCTTCTAGTCCAGTATCATCGAGAAACTCAAACTGGCCTCCTCAGAGACAACAACAATCTCAGAATGTCGCGAAGCCGACGATGGCTTCTTCCACTGCATTTGGTCGGTGTAATCTCTCTCCGATGGCTGAAACTGAGACTTCTAGATCCACACCCGATAAGAATGTTTCGAGAAAACGCAGATTCTCTAGTGGATCTTCGAATTCTGCCGCTCCTGCTAGAAACTCTTCCACTGAAGCTCCTGCTGATAAGCGTCCCCTTCTGGGATTTTCTGCTGAAGCTGGTGAGAATCCCCTGTCCTCTCTTCAGAAGCTGGTTGAAACTACTCACCAGTCGGGAGCTGGAATGAAAAGTCCAATGCGTCCATTCAGCCAAGCTAGTGAAATTTCACCCTCACCTTCAAACCACTCAAATGATATAGAAGCTTCAGGAAATATTAACGCTAATATCAGCAAGACTTGTCCTACCACTTTGGAAACTGGAAATCATCAACCAAATATTGCAGCTGCCTTGTCAGCATTGCAGAATATCATGTCGAAGGTTTCTCCCTGTGCCTCTAATCAGCAACAAACTCCACCGAATTTTGACTTTCTTCTTCCTACTTCTGTTAATAGCGAAGGCGAAAATGCTAATTTGATGGGCCTACTTAGTGCAGTTTTAAATGCAGCTAAACAATCTGAGTCTGATCAGAAGAGACCCGAAGGTAATATGAACATTGGAAATCTTCCATCTCCTTCCAAAATTTTTGAGCAATCGGTGTTTACAGGCGGGGGATTTGATTTTGCGAAGTCTACACCACTCTCAGTTCATATGAACCCACCCACCATGACTACATCTGGGCCTAGTATGGTTGCAAATATAACCAAGAAGGCGAAATGTCACTTCTGTGGTAAACCGTTTGCAAACAAGGGACAAGTTCGTCTTCATATCAGTAAGAATAAGTGCCCCTGTTTACTTCAACAATCCGCTATGGCTAAACCGCCTAGTTCGTCAGGAAATATGACTGATAAGAGGCGACTACCTTTCCCATATCCTGGATTTTCTCACGGAGCTCCAGATTTGAGTCGATTCTTTTCGCCTCCACCACCTCAACACCATCAGCAGTCAAACCCTCAGACTTCCCAGCCATGTGCTACTCAAGCTTCATCCTCTTCACAGGGTTCACAACAGAAACCCCTGGATTCGAAGCCTCCAGCAGAAGCTGCTGCCTTGGCTGCTTTGTTGCGTCATTTTAATGCACCTCCAACTTCTGCTCGTGCAAGTAGTTTCAAACCTGCTGATTTACTGGCTTCATTATCACGACCCTCAGATTCTAATTCATCGTCCCTGAATGCCCTCTTTTCCATTCTTTTCTCTGGAAATGCAGCTCCGCCTCCTCCCCCTCCTCCACCTCAACCGATCGATACGTCTGGAATGTCTCCTGAACAGAAAGCTCTGATGCTCTTTGCTCAGGCTGTTGTCTCCCTAGCTGTTGCCACTCCAACTAAGGCAGGTGATGAGATTAGTCAATCACAAGTGACACAGCCACCTCCGACTATCCCTGCATATCCGCCTCCTTTAATAAACCTTCTTCATAACTTCAATATCACTCCTCCAACTCCTATCCCAACTCAAGATTCCCCTGGCTTGGACAATCCAGATGGGCTCATTAACTACCTCTCTGCTCTCAGGCAGATTGTTTCCATAGGGAACCCTGGAACGACCTCGAGTCCTGCTACTGTATCTACCCCTAATACATCAGCTCCTACGACCACTTTAGCTATCAAGATTTTGTCAGCCACTGGAGATAACACAGCTGTCGCTTCCAAGGAATCAGAATAAGAAGGCGCTCTTATTCTTCCTTAGACTTCTTTCCTTCACTCATTATCTTCACAGAAACCCTCCCACCCGGCGCATCTCTCTGTTCTTTTCAATTCTTCCATTTGCTTCCTACCCCGTCCAAAGTGTGTTGTAAATATGTTGCTCTGTGTGCGATTACATTGCACCTTCTGGCGTCTGCATTTGTTTGAGCAGCAAGAAAATATACCGAAATTCTTCTTTATCTATCCTCTCTCTGTGTACATAGACCTATATATATATATATATTATATATTACAAAGAAGATGAAACACCACCTTATGGTTTATCTGAATCCAAAAAACTTTGTCTTCTTACTTGTGGGCAAATTGTGTGGCAATTGGAAGTTGTAAATGTGAATAAGAGGATTCTAATGTGAAGGAAATTGCTAGAGAGTGATCGAACAGATGTTTGGGGAGACTTTTTTTATAGTTTGCCAAGGAGACCTGGTGTGGTGGAAGTTTGGTAGACTGCAGATTGAAAGGACAGACGCTCAATCTTTAGTAGTAGCTTCTCTTTGACTTGAGGTGTTTATTCAAGTCTCCTCTTGGACGCATGTATAAACGTACGCCTCCATATTGGCGTATAGAGTGGGGTAGGAACTGATTGATTAATTACGATTAATTAAATTTGTGAAAATTAAGCTAAAGAGAGGTTATTGTTTAGATGGCTGCATAAGGTACTGGCCTGGATAGAATTGATCAATTATTTTAATTTTGAATATTCTTTCCCTATTTTTACTTATTTGGAATGAAAATTCCGCTTGGATTGGGTAGATCTTAGACGCACATGGGCAAAATCCGGTTTGTATGACATGAGAATGACATATAGGTGTCAAATTGTAACTTAACTTAGCATTTTCATAAGTCACAAGGAGCATGCAGCCTGCCTTATAATCGGCGCCAAATCAATAAAAATCCGCGAATATATTGGTATTGGGGCCCAACACAGCAACACTTACTCAAAACCAGTACGAAGAAGGAAGAAATTGCAGTCCAAGGCACTTTTTATCTCCACTCAGTTGTTAGGCTATGTGAATGATTCGCCAACATTG
>UZAE01012684.1:0-10399 GCA_900617975.1 Rodentolepis nana | reverse complement strand
TTACTTGGCAGAGGTTCAAGCTTTAAATTTTGTGAAACGATCGGACAAATATGCTTTCTTTTACATGCTCACTAGGCAACACATATCAACAACTTTTATGCTTTTGAAGGTTGCAAGCGCATTTAGTAGTTTGAAATATCTTTCGGGAAGGACGCTCAGTCAGTAAGTTGTCACTTACTTACTAAGATAATTCTAATTGCACCCTTCCCCCCATTGCACTTTCTGTCAAAGGACGCGTTGATGGGGGATTGTGTTTAAAAAATAGACTCGTATCTTCGTCCACAGTTAATCAATAAGTAGCACAGAGGGTGCTAATATATAGATAGAACCCGATTGAAAAGGTCGTTGAGACTAATAGGTTCATCACCTGAACTTTAGAAGGGAGAGCGGGTGCATCGAACTCGTACCTTTCAATTTGGTTGATTTGTAGGCTGATGATTACGTAAATCAGTAAGTCTTTTTCCCAATCTCTAGGAATGCACCAGTTGTTCTAAAATTCGAGTATTCGAAGAGGTGTATACCAACAAGTGAGCAAACTGCACGATTCAGTTTTAGTTAACCCAAGCAATTTTCCCGGCGGGTATGCATATTGCGGCGAATCGTGTTTTTTTCATTCATTCGTACAAAAAAGCGGGGTGAATGATGCAGGTGGAACAAAAATTTTGATAAAATCGGCGCCACTCAATCCCCTTTTTAGCCAAACTCCGTCGCGTGAAGTGTGTACGTGCGTGCTAGGAAGTGTGCGCATACGAAAACCCAACATAGTGTGCTCATCGGGTCGCACGTGAAGCGCGCATACAACGCACATACCTAGTAGGAACGACGACGGGATCAAAGACGAATTTGATTGAAGGCCGCTGTCACTTCTCATGGCCAAAACACACACGCACACACGTACGCACCTGCTTGCACGCACACCAAAGCAAAGCGCGCGGTAGAGGTTATGTGCGGTGCGCGTTAGGGCGTGACGTCAGGGGTAATCGCGCTTTTCGTCTTATGTGTGTTACGTTGACGACTCCACTTTCTCACTTTTGCTCTCTCCTTCTTGTCCACCGCTTTGCATCGAGTGCCTTAAAAACCATCCACTTTAATGATCTTTGTTTGAAATTCAAATACTACTTATTTTCATCAGCATTATTTTTCAAGGTACTCAGATGGGATTCAGAGAAGAAGTCTAATTCACCACATGGGATAAGACAATTATTTCAAACCTCCACGTAAATCGGCCATCAATAAGTCTAAATTAGTGGATCATGGCCATATTCAAATGCACTCAACTACTTAAATATTCCTTAAGTAGCATATGGAGGACAACCAATTATAGTTTTCCATGGATATAAAATAATATCATTGTTCAATTAAAAAACCCGATGTGAATTGAGTTACTGGGATATGATGCAACATACTCCTTCTATCACATCTCAGGCCTACCATTTATATATGCTGAAGAATCCAGTTGGTAGGTTAACGCGACTGATTATGAAGCTGGAATTCGAGGATTTTGGAACAGTCGAGACATTACATGGAACAAGCACCAATGACATTGTGGTCAATCTGTATGCTTGAAAAGTCAGAGGTCACGGGCTCTGTACCCTTGAGGTACCTCTGGCTGATAAACCGTACAAAGAAATTTCCAGATAAAATCCCATAGCCTAAGTTGGATAATTGAGAACGTCTTTATCAAGTGATATGGGGATTAAGGTAGCCCCCAATCTATCCATTTCTTATCCTACGAACAAACCACCTTTTATGCATCGCCTTACAAACCAATACGCAATATGCGAGTTCCAAAAAATTAACCTCTCTTTAAGTTTCAACTTCCCTAGGTAAGAAATAAAGGTGAAGATAGGGTTGAGTTATAATTACGAAATTCTTCAACCGTCGCCTTTGTTACCATATTCTGATTTGATGCTGATTTCTGCACACTCATTGAAAAGAAATGCCAAACACAGTGGCAAAAAGCTACTAAATGTGAGTCTGCATGATAATGTTTCCATTATTCAAAATGAGCATTTGAAAAGGCGACCCTAATTTATCGTGGTCAATTTGCATGCCTATGATCACGAGCAATGATGCGGTTAGTTAATTCTGGTTGATAAAAGATTTGATTGAGAGCACATTTCTCATAGAATCGGATCCAGAACACCTTCCTTCCACTCAGTTTCAATGTCATGAAGCTTCTTTTTTTAATGGATCTGTGAGTTATTCACGAATCAATGCTTCAAGGTAACGTTGGAATGTTTGCAAGAAAAATCGAGTTGCCCCCTCTCCCATTCCTCTTGACGAACGTCCCAAGGAGAAGATAACTCTAAGGCGGTTGGGGTTAATGGGTCATTAATCCCCTTAGAAGAATTCCTTCGCATTCTCTTGGGACTTCCGATGGCTCTATTCAACCGTACGAAAAGACCACTTGGAGCACGCTTTATGATTGAAATGGGATGAAACATGCGACATTGTGCACCAGATCTGTGAAAGGCAAAATTCAAAAGTTGATTTGCCATTTCCCAGGCATTGCGCGATACTCAAATGACAAAAACTCCGGAAAATCAAATTACTTCGCCTGTTTATAAGTAACTGCAAGCATTTTTTCCATCTGCTACTTCCAGTTAATAAAATTCAGGATGATACTATTTCTTTTAAATGATTGTATTTTTTTGCAGATGATAGTCAACACGATTTATGTGGCAGCCAAAACTCCTTCAAGATGCAATTGAATGAAGGATAATTAAAATGTCAACAATTAAATCAGCCAATCGCACACCTTATTCTACTTGAATTTGTATATATATATATATATATATATATATATATTGAGTTGCTCATAATTACGGACTGGAAGAGTTTGCTGGGAAACATTCCGCATGACGTGGCACACTGCAGCCAAAACAATTATAATAAAATGGAATTTGGGATTACGAATGCGAAGCCTCGGTCTTAATTCCTAAATAGGCATTGCGCTTTCAAATTCCATCTGATCATAAAGAATTCACTACCGAAACCACTACATTTTGACAGAAACCTAATTGATAAATGCCAAGAATGGGCATATATAAATCACATCTACCATTAAAAGAAGAACCAGAATAATAAGTTCAAATGTTCAAACTAAACCAAATATCTGTAGAATCTGCGAATGGCAGTAATTAATAATTTGCTCCATTTTAAGGGCGTTTGGATTCGAGATTTCCCAAGAATGAAGACCTTGACACTTAACATGGCTCTCTTTCTCTCCCTGTCCAACAAGTGTCCACATGCATCCAGCACTTGTCAAATGTCACTCTTACTGCAGCACCTGCCCAAGTTAATGTCAATTACTGCAGTGCCACTGCCTGGTTGATTGATTGATTGATTGATGTCTATTTACGTTAACTTCATTCAGCTTTGCTTTCTTCCTGAGAGAATTAAAATCCTGCGATACATTGACGAATTCAACTTAACTGACAGTCTGACTCACGGATGTTGGATGGATGTATTTCTCAGATGAAAAAGTTGCCAACGCTACACTGGGTGAGTTTTTCATGGTAAACACATTCGAACATCCAGTTGAATTTGGCGTCCTAGGGAGGCAGCTTGGTTGTGCATGGTACAGCTTCCTCCCAGCTTACTCTTTTTTCCTTTTATTTGCATTCGACTGATTAAACAGGAAGTTAATTAAAACAACCCCCCCCCCCCACCCACTCTCGACCCTCCCTCCCTCACCACCCCCTCCCACACTCTCCTTTGGACTTGAAATTGGTCCTGAAAGAGAAAATCATATTTTTATTGGGTGCAAAAAAATGGATGACAGTTTGTTGAAGAGCTAATTTTTGGATTAGTCACTTAATCAGCCAATCACCATGGGATTAAACAACGATATCGATCCTGTCAATTGGAGTAAGGTAATTTTATTTTGTAAATGATTAAATATACGCTTGGATTTAATGCAGAATTAAAAGAGAAATGATAGTTTTCGTGTTGAAATAATCGAATGACAACCATTTAAATGCCTACAGAAGGCTCCATTCTTGATAATAGCCTTGTTAGTTTGAATTGCTCATTTAGGTAATTAATTTTTACAAATACGATAGATTATTCGCTTAACTTTTAAGACCATAAATCCATTCAGTTGGACAGGCGGCATTAAGTGATTGAGCAGAGAACTCTAACCTATCAAATTTTTAAGGTTGATGTACTAAGAAGCTTGGAAACCATTTACTATTCGAGAGTACTGCCAAATTAACTCTTAGATCCATAAAAAGAACGCCATAATGATTTTTTTCGCATTTATTTGACCACCCCGTGCTCTGAAAATACTTAAGTTACATCATTGTCAATTCATATATTGTCAAGAGGAATGGAAAAAAAACACAAATTTTAATTGTAAAAGGTAATTAGCACAATAAACGGAAAGCGTAATAAATGACAATGATCAAATCTCATTTCATAAAGCTTTATGATTGGCGTTGACCGATATTAACTAATTGGCGATCCATACACCAAAAAATTCAGATTTCAGCAGCTTGAATAGAGGCATATCTACAATAGGCAGTCCAAATGACCGACTTTTCAATCATGATGGCCCGTCATGTCGTTTGAATTCACTTTATCCTCCAATGGTTGGGAATGGCAAAATGATCTGGCTTTAGATTAATTATTTTGCCGTTATAACGTATTGAAGTTGAATAGAATATGCATATAGGAATGAAATATGGTTGATTGCTGTGAGCTGAACTCACTCAAAGTTAATTAAAAGCCCAATACTATTTGCTTGAAATGCAGGAAAAAAAAGAAGAGAAAGGCAGAAAGAGAGAGAGTGATCTTGACAATCTCTTCCTGAGACTTGTTAATCACGACACTTTTGACAGTTGACACAAGTGGTCAACCTGCCAACAACAGGTTTTCTTTTGACGAAGTGACAATGTCTTTGTATCGCCAAAGGCCTTGAGAAAGTTTATATTCCTTATGGTTAGAGTGAAGAGAGATGACAACCTCAACTGACAGCGGTCGGTTTGACAGGAGAGTTTTTTTGTGCCTTGACAACCTTCCGTCAGGAGAACACATGCTAAGCGCGTAGAGGCAGGACCAGGAGAGGGAATACCATGAATAATTAGCCAGCACCTGTCTTCACTGCCTGGAAGTTGGTAATTTTTACCTGACTCTGACGAAGACGAACGCACAAAACCCGACAGAATTTTGTGACAGAAAAGTTTTCTCCACTTTCCAGAAGACTGATTATTAGTTGTCCAATTAGTTAGGGACTGTCTCCTCCCGTTTTTCAAATTATTTGTTGACAAACTGTCAAGCATAAGCTAAATGTTATAGTTCTTTAAAAAAAGGCCAAAAAATAGACGAGAGGCTTCCAGCCATTTTCAACTTTACGCTCTGCAGTAATGGTACTACGAGGTCATTGTTGTAAAAGGTGATTTAAGTCACATTAACAAGATATGATTGGCCATTTCTAAACTAGGCCAATATGAATTTATTTCAAATGCCAGGCGTTTTGATAGTTACCATTAGCCCTTTAGGTGACTTTGGGCTTCACAGAGAGGTGGAACAGTCAAAGTCACAAAAAGTCGAGAGGGGGATCAGAAGAGCGATACACAGATGTAAAAGAGGCGAACAGACATAAACGTAGAGAAAAACCTAAGGTAAGGTGAGTACTGTGAAAGTGGTGGAATTTGACATACAGTGAGATCATGGTAGTTTGAAGTTAGAAGTCAACTGCCAGCTTATAGACTTTTTTGTCGTGTGAGTATACGTTGCTCAGGGTGCACCACTTGGAGGTAAGTCTACCGCACACCCCACAAAGCCAATATTTATAAATGGAAAAAAAAGCCATGTTAGTATGAATTTTATCTGTGAATTAACTTATATGATCAAATGGTCGTAGAGTTTGGAAAAAATTCGCAGCCTATTATGGAAAGTGTTATCGGCACTTGACTCGTTTAGAGTCAGCTGATCCTATAGTCGCCACATTCTACAACTACAACGTTTTGACTGCTCGATTTGCTGTAATATTTATTGCAGTGTGTGGTTCCGTTGAGCATTAACCACTATTTTGACAAATAGGCTCTTTGACCACTTCGCCACTGACGCACGGTAATTAGTTCCGTAATTTGGGTTGGAACTTTATACTTTATACTTGTTCGAAATAGAGCGCGTTATTTGCTAAGGTTACAAAATGAACCGAAGGAATCAGGTCGACTCCATCTGGGCATTTCAACATGAGCTCTCTATGCGCTTTAGTGGCGTAACGGTCTCACTGAGTATAAGCAAAGTTTGATATTACGGAATTAGTTCTTACCTACTCGTGAACGGTAAATTTCCAAATTAATCATACAGATCACAACAGATCAAAAGGGGCAATCTATTGGCAATGGATTCAGTAGCCTTCTGACTGCATAAAAATTATACCACATTTCCGGGCATCTATAGGCCAATACATAAATCTTCTTTGATGCGTATACGTCTACAAACACACCTAGAGACTAAGATAAGTACAGAGCAATTTGTCAGAAGAGGACATATTTGTCAAGTGTAGGGTGATAAATTCCAAACAAATAGCATCCCGGTAGGAAGATTCGTCGACTAAAGAACATCAGGAAGTACGAACTGAGTCAACATCTCGTTTGCAGGAGAGAATGAAAATTGCGTGTATAGGGGGGGGGGTGAGGGTGGGGCACGCTATTTTCCAACCTTTAAAGATTGCTGTTTCCTTATCTCGGCCAACTTTTATGATATGCGTAATTTTTAAAAAAACACGCTGTAAATCCGTTTAAAACAATAGCGTCTCTTTTGATTAACTCCCTATTCCAATTGATTTCGGAGATGGAGACCTCCGACTTTCGGTAGTAAATAGACAGCGATTAAAGGGCATTCAAAGGTGATGATGATGGTCTTGAGATGAGCAGTGCTCGAAATGTGAGAGTTCATAGTCATTGCATTTATTACTATATGATTTAATTAAGCGACATTCTTGGGAAGCGGTGTTTTGTTTGAAGACGAATTTACAGGTGGCAGGTGTGTGCCATTACATTTCATTTGCCCCACGGCGGTGCGTGCATGCTCTGTAGTAGAAGCAGTTCTAAGATTGGATGATGACACAACTCCCCATTTTTTATAGTATTTGAACGGGAAGATGGAATAATCTGGAAGAGCGCTCCAAAAATGAGTCACTTGGTCACATGCATTGCTTGGTGTGGACTGTTGAGTGAAGATCTCGTGATTTCCCACATGACAGAGACGCAACACGTTGAAATTGCTCTATTAGCGCACGCAATCTGTGCTTCACTTTTGACGTCTTGTCTTGATTGTGTGCTATGATGGCGCGAGGCAAGAGAAACGCATTTTGCAAATTGATTCACACCTTCAATTGCCAGTGTTTTGCCCAATCTCCTTCGGACACCCATATGACAATTTTGATTAGACGTCTGAAAACAAGTAACCAAAAATCCGTTAGCCTTTTGTTTTACTCCGAATTGACAGAACTTGTAATAAAACAATTATGACAATTAGTAAGAGAGGCTCATAGTTTTGGGAAAATTGGACCTCATAAGATGCATCATTGACAGCTTAATAAATGCTGCTAATATGAAGCCGAAATAAAATATAATGCTTATTCTTGAATATAACCAATCTCGAATACGGATTTGGCAAAATATTTGTTTATTTATATTAAATGGCAGGCGTTTTGATAGTTTTCATTAACCCTTTAGTTGACTTCAGGCTTCACAGAGGGCAAGGAACATCAAAGTGAAAGAAAGTCGAGAGGGGGGGGGGAACAGAAGAGTGTTTCAAAGATGTGAAAGAGACAGACACAAAGGTAGAGAAAAGGTAAGATGAGTACAGTGAAGTGGTGGAATACGACAAACAGTGGGGTGATGGTAGTTTAAAGTCAGAAGTCAACTGCCAGTTAATAGACCTTTGGTATTTTGACCTTATTAGCCTTCAAGGAAGCAGAAATTTAAAAGCAATTATTCTAATTTTGGTCTCGCTTTTTTCTACGCCATAATGCGAACATTTGTGCTGAACATGAAATACAACCAGACGCAGTCAGGGTGAGAGAGAGAGAGATGGATGTTGACTTGATTAATTCAGAACCAATGAGCCGTCGAGGCAGCCAACCAAAAAACCCATCCATCATCATGCATGCGGGTACGAGCGTCTGCTGCCTGGCTCGTTAGCTTTCTGTCGGCGGCATTTTGATGTTGTGTAACGCGTAACCACAGCATATGTGCAGCTTCAATCTTCCTGCGTTCGAATACAACACCTCTTGTTCCCATGTACATGTATATATAATTCTTCGTGCTTTTCAGACGCCCATTAATCTGCCGTTCAGGCAAATCATCAATTTCTTTCCTGGGATGATTGGTTGGATGTGCAATCAGTGGGTAATGTAAATTATGCACGATTCCCTCCTCCTCTCCCTCCCTCCCTCCCTCCCTCTCCATGAATTCTTTTTTCTTGTTCTGTCTGCTAAAAATGCATTTATGTGTATGTGTGTGATCGCTTTGTCTCTTACCAACTGAGATTTAAAAACTTATTTTTGAATTGTGGGGGTGTGCGATAGACTTACCTCCGAGTGGTGCACCCTGGGCAACGTATACTCACACGGCAAAAAATTCTATAAATCGGCAGTTGACCTCAAACTACCATGACCTGAGTGTATGTTGGGCTACTGATAACTATCACAAAGCCTGTTGTTTGATATAAATAATTTTTAATTGTCAATTATCTGATGGAATTGTAGACAAGTATCCAAAGTTCCAAAAAAATTACAAGATCAAGTAATATGGAAGTCCAAAATAATGCTCAAAACCTATTGTATTTTGAAATATTTGTACTGCTAATACTTATGTCTGTCAAGTGAAGGAATGAGTGGAATGATTTGGTGACAAGTCATAATTAAAAATATTGATTCGAAATGAAGAAATAGTAGGCTTCCAACCAGAGAGGGTTTTAAATTTTATTTCTTCAATCGGCAATTAAAGTAATAAAACATGTTCACTTATATTAATGAACCTACTTCTATGAGGTTGTGATGCTTGATAATTCGTCAAGGTTTTCATTTACCAAACCTGGAATGCTATGGTCCATAGTCTGAAGCGTCATTTGTATTGAAACAAATTGATGCCGTACAGGTTAATATTGGTCAACAAAAGAGCCGATAGAACACGGAGTTCTTTTCACAGCAGCCTCAGAATATCTTTCGCCGTCCCGACAAAACTCCTGCACTGAGATGGGGTAATTATCGTTCGCTCGAAATTAGGAAATACTACATTTGTGATAATTAAGAGGCGAAGACAGGGGGGGGGGTTAGTGTGAGTGACCCAATTAAATCCTCTTACTTGGAGTTACTCTTGCAGATTGAAGTGTTAGGAACAAACAGAATTTTACCGAAATGTAAATACTGCCGACGATCCACAATGACTCATTGCCATTCCACCCTGTCAGTCGGAAGTCAAAGCGGGGCAGTTAAAAGTGCAGAGAGGTAGACTACTTGACCAATGACTAGCGTTGTGCTATCACCATAAAACCACTCTCTACCTTTGTGCCAGTTTGCTTTTCATCTGTGAATAGCTCATCTGTTTCCCCTCTCGACTTTTTGTGACCTTGTCTGTTTCCCCCCTCTGTGAAGCCCGAAGTCAACTAAATGTCTAATGACAACTATCATAAAGCCTTCCATTTGATATAAATAAATATGGGATAAAACGTGTTAGCAATGCGTGATAAGGGAGAATATGGAATTCCCTTGTACCCAACTTGAAGAGTTAAGGCGAACCGGACAGTAAAAGATTCACAATGGTCAGATCAGCGGATTTGATCGAATTGAATCAAATTCATTAAGGCCACGAAATGTGGAAAATGTAGTAGGCTTAACTTCATACGAAACCAAATGGTATTGGCCAAGTATACACTACACTGAGAGAACTATTTAGTCTACTTTAAAAATGAGCTTGTGAGGTGAGCAATTCAATGACATGATGTATTGGTTCTTTCCCAAATAAGAACATCACTTATGCTATTCCATTTCTGCAGTCACGTAGTTTAATTTAAACGTTGAAAATGGCTTTTAGGCGTATTCTCTCTTTGCTATGAACGACATGTCACTTTAACACTGATTGTGCAATAATGTTGGCATACTTGGTTCATTGGACGAATTAATACTTTCGTAGAGCGGGAGTGGGGTGGGGTGAGGTGGGGGNGGGGGGGGGGGGGGGGGGGGGGGGGGGGGGGGGGGGGGGCTATTTGGTTAGCTCGAATCAGATTAAAGTACATTGGCTGAACTTATCTGCCATTTTTCGAATATTTATCAATTTTACACTTCTCGACACGAAGAGATTAGCATCGGACCAAGTGCTGGCCTATGAAACGGCATTCTGAAGATTTATTTATATCAAATGGCAGGCGTTTTGATAGT
>UZAE01012683.1:10315-33985 GCA_900617975.1 Rodentolepis nana | reverse complement strand
TACGCAACCACTAATAAAGTCTCGGTTGTTCACTGTGGTTATGATGGACTATTCACAATGAATGAGAACATTTCTTCCTCAACTAAAATCCCCTCTTCTTCGAGATAACACGATAAAGCATAGTTATTTACAACTGGAAATACTCGACGCGATTGGATGGTTGCCTTGTTAGGCAGAAGTACATTAATATGGAGACTTCATTGTAAGCTACAGGGATGAGAGTAGTGAACCTCATCTAGGGAATATTCATGAATTCGAGTCAATTTCAAGCTGCAGTCGCTTTAGTAACTCTACATTTATGATGGAGTAAAGATTAATCTATCAGAACTCTACCCGACTTCTATTATTAGCTAGTTGGGGTGCGTGATAGACTTACCTCCACGTGGTGCACATTGGGCAACGTATATTCATACGGCAAAAAGTCTATTAACTGGCGATTGACTTCTGGCGCAGTACTCATCCTACCTTTTCTCTGCCTTCATGTCTGTCTCTTTACATATGTAAATCACTCTTCTGTTCCCCACCCCTCGACTTTCTGTTACTTTGATGTTCTTTCCACCTGTTAAGCCCGAAGTCAGCTAAAGGGCTAATGATAACTATCAAAACGCCTGCCATTTGAAATAAATAAATTATTAGCTAGTTAAATATTTCCTCCAAGAATTCATACACCCGAATGTGTACTCAAGAACAGGTCATGAGTTTATTTTTTTATTTACTTGCAGTGTACTAAGTGGAAACAAATACTCAAAGTTTGCAATTTCAAAATCCTATAGGTATAAAGTAAACCACAATTCAAAAGTTTCAAAAACAATTATTAAGACCTATATCTGTGCGAAATATTTTATTTCCTTTTAAGCTTCCCTCAGGAAATTGGAATATTTAGTATTTATATCAAACTACGAGGTGAATATTTATAGAAATTATTGTGCAAGACTTTACATGAAGATATTAGATATATATGGATGGAAGCGTTGGTAGAAATAAGCCACAAATTTAATACGTTTAAACCATAGATTTAAGGTGGGGAGATGTAAAAGAACTAGGAGGATACTATCTTGCAATTTCAATGTCTATCACCTTTCCAGAACCCGATTTCACCTTTTCCACATTGGCAGCATCAAAATTGGCAATAGCATTACAAAGACTATAAAGAATGCCAAGTAAGTTTTAATTGGGGTAGGAAAAAATGGATTTGTCAAATTGTTTACACGCAAAATGACATGCCAAGAAGAAAAGCACGGAGTATAAAGGCCTTATATCTAATTATTTATGATATTTGCTAAATCATCAAGAGTTTCGGATTTCTTTGGGCTGACTTAAAAGCCATAATTTAAATGCCTAATTGCTAAAATAGTGGTAATATTTAGCTTTCGATAAGCTTACTCGCAGACCTCTTTCCAATATGCTATCTCCGGTTTAAATATTTTAAAAACTGCCTACAAAGACATCCAAAGTTGTGTAAGAACGAAAACTCGACTTTGTGAAAGGCAAACGGAATTCAAATAGAAGGGCTTATTCACACTTTAATGCAAACAACCTAAATCTACCATACGAGACACAAGTATCGATCGGCTATGAACGTATAAAATAATTATATTTCGAAAAAGACTCCATGTAGTGTGTTTTCCTGCGATATAGAAAGTAAGAAAATCAATCTTTAATGAGCTCTGCTACATTTGGAATATACCGGATGGTCTAATTGGCCCCTTTTTTGGTTTAAGAAGGTAGATATAGATAGCAGTGACATGACCAAACATTGAGTTGAACTAATCTCGGGAGCGAAATTCATAGAAAAAGGAGTATATATTATGGGACTATTTTTGTGCTTTTGTAACCCCGGTGCTATCACATGATTAAAATTTGAGAATATTTTGTCTCATACTTTCATATCCATAACGAAGTCGCCGATACATTTGGGGGGGGGGGGGAGGGAATGTTAGTCATCAAGGTAATTAATAAATGTGAGGAAAATCTAATCTTGATTGTCAAATTACATTAAGTTTAGGCGAACATCTCCAATCCCAAATAAAGCATTTCGCCTTTTAAATAAATAATACGACGATTGGTCATGATTTTATTTGCGTTTTATTTGCTGTTAATGATGCACACACTAAAACGCAAAGGATTTAAATCGATTCCTAATTATGCAGTCAATTAAAACAAATTGCTGCACATTATATAAGCACACTTTTAAGAAATGATAGAAAAAAATGAATTAACATATGACTCCCATCTACATCCACTCCTCTTAGCGAAGAAAAGATTAAAGCCTACCAAGGTGGTTTTAACAATTCCTCATTTTAGCCATATTGTCACCTAGCTCTAAACCCCACAGACATAAAAACATTATGAAATTAAGGAAGAAGGTTCGAAATTTTAATTTCCGTACTAATGAATATATATCTATATATATTCGTTCCTCTGTTTCTCGACATTTTGACAGCTTTTTTCCCTTTCATGGCATTTAAATGGTTTCTACGATTAAAATGAACTGACAATCGTTTTACTTAGGAAAATAATAAAGCAAAATTACTGCATCAACAATTTACTCTAGAGTGATAATTTTTCAGAAAATGAGGGTTTAGTTGAATACTTAAAATCCGAAATTTTAGTAATTGTCATATTTCTGAAGCTGAAGTTCACAAAAGATTTAGGTACAATTATAACAAAAGGATGTACTCAATTGAAAATGTATCAAAATTCACTACCTTTGGCTCGGCAACTGCCAAAACAATGAGAGATAATTAAAAAATCGTGGTTTTTTCTAATAAAACAACATGCGGTTAGCGCACACACAAACTAAATCGCAAAAAGATGAAAAATTTCTCACAATAAAAGCGTTTGACTGAGAGTTCTGAAATTAGAGTTTAAAAGCTCTTTAAGTTGACACATTTGAGACGATTTGAAGAAGAGTTTAAGGTAAGCAAGTAAGTACTTCCACTGTAGTTACCTTCATCTAGTATGAGAAAGAGAAGTGAACAACCTTAATATAACCTAGGTGCATTAATTAATTCAATTTAGAAAATAGAAGTGCATTAGTATGACTTACAGTTGGCTTAGACGGACTGCTATTTTTAGCCGGTGGTGGTCTTGGAGGCTTTACGTAGCCTTCCACAGCCCCGTTTAAGGGTTCTGGATGCATAGATTCCAACATGCTGACAGCCCTGGGCTCCATAATCGATTGTGCAACTTTTGTCAATACCTGTTTATTAGCAACTGAAGGATGAATTTCTTCCTCAGATGGAGTGTGCTAAAGTACAAAACACAAGGGATTACTCCCCAGTTTTGTTTCAAAACATAAATGATCTTAAATTTAGGGTATGAGTTAATTTGGTTTATAAAACCTCAAGATTTCAAGTCGATATTGAGATGAAGCAAAGGCAAAATGCAACAAAAGTATACGCACTCGATGACTAGTTTAAATATAATGGTGTTATGACCAATAGCACAAATTAAAAAACGTTTTCTAGTGCTTTAAATTCTCTAAAAGCGTGCACAATATTTTTTTAGAAAATTGCTGCCTCTGTAGATCAGACAGAGAAACTTTAAACTGGAACTCACAGCATTCCTCTCATTGTCATCTACATTTTGAGGAAGATTGTCATAAATGTGCGTATGAGCACTAGAATCAGCAGACCCCTTGATATTTTCCAGAGAAGGTGATGGTGAAGGTGGCATGGCACTCAGAATCTCTTCAATTTCTTTTCGTCTTCGAGTCGTGGGTGAATCCTGGGGGCGATGAAGAAAGGAAAGAAAATGGGTAAGTCAAGTACGCTCGTGGGGAGTTACTTGCGAAAAGGATAAGAGCGAAATAATAAGAAGAAGAATAGATTACTGGTAATGAATGTGTGTGTATGTGCGCGAACAATGGTATTATTCACGCACCTCTTGTTTCTTAGATGTGTGCATCGGTTTGCATGCAAAAAACTACCAATTTTTTAGTGTGTGTGCTTTAATGAAAAGATACCCAACAACGGGCTATGCTCTCTTTCAGGTTGCACGCACGCACACAGGGAAGAGGTGGTTTAGAGTGGAGCATAGGTGCATGTAATCAAATAGTACGCAGTAAATAGAAAATTATATTTTGGGTGTTTACATAATGACACCTCACAATAAGATTTGCAGAATTAGATTAAGCACACACACACACATATGCTAGTCATAACACCACATGGAATATTTGACTTGGCTAGAAGATATTATGCCCCGTCTTTAGCACAACGATTATAAGACGAAGATCTTAAAATTAAATTGACAATTTTCTAAGTAAAAATAAAATTAACTGTAAGGGGAAAAGGTTGTGACAATAAGTAAGGCCTATTTATGACAAGGCTTTACCTGAAGCCCAGTTAAAGTAAAGCACTAATGCTAAAACACTACAGAAGAAAATGAAAATTATGAAACAGACAATAAAAGACTTTTAAAGGCAAAAAAATAAAGGAATCTCTGCCAACTTTTAATCATACACAAATAAGTCAGAATTATTAAATTTAGGTTCTATTCAATTATGAGAGAAATTGAAATAAAGGCCATGCATCAGTGTACCTATTTACTACATTATTTAACTGAGTTGGATATAGCTTACCTACCACACTTTTCTATAACCAGAACTGATTTCCGTGCAATCACAATAACAACAGTTAAAATAACAATAGATTTGATTATGAGGGGCAGTTGTCATTTAGAAAATTCGTGAGAAAAATAGGCGATGTACAATAGAAGTGGCAAAGTAATTTGCAAAAAATAGGTTTCTTCTGGAGAAATTAAGAAGACTTAATCAAAGTCAAATCGATAAATGATGTGTTGTGAGTGAACTAAACAAGCTTTAGGATCAAAGGAGGAATTGTTTTCAATAAGCAGAAGAATTATGTACTCATATGTATAACTCATGAGACTCAAGTTCCTTTTACTTCCAAATTGAGAAGGACGATTACCTAATGGCCCCTTAAGAAGACCCCTTACAGAAAATCCACTTTTCAATAACGTCCAAATCATCGGGTGATTATGAAAAATGATGATTTGCCGCTTGAATACGAAGATAGAAGTGATTAGAAATGATGCTTAGACCACCACAAATGTCATGTAAAGCTGGAAGTTATGAAGTCGTTATTGGCGTCCCTTAATCAAGTTTCAAAGTAAATCCGATATGACACTCTTTCCACGCTATTTTTGTTAATTATTCAAATAGCTTTTTTTCTATAAAAATTTGACGTTGCTTATATGCTTTTCTACGCCTGCTTCTCTTCGCATCTTCATTAAATGAAGAATGTATTCGTTTTTTTGCTTTAGCAATTTGGTTGCAAATGTGGGGAGTGCTTCGCCTTTCTTTGCTCACTTTGTACTAAGCAGCCGACCTGACTTCGACGCATTTGTTGCCAAGCCACAGAACCCAGCCTTTGAGACATGGTGATTGGCTGTCTGCTGGCCAATGTGAAAAGGTTGAAAGCAGGAAAGGCAAAGTCGCATGTCTACACAAGAGAGACCTAGGATCATAGACGCCATTAAAAGTTATAAATAGCCCTCTCTCACGCTCTAAAAAGGCATACGTGACCGGTAATGAACAATAATTCAAAGCAGTAGTTCAACAAAAGTTTAACAGCAATTAACGTGGTACTATTCCTTATTGGGGAAACTCGAAAGTCCTCGTTTCCTTAATGAAGTTCATCGGAGCCACTCAGATTTTGCGAACTAAAGCAAATTAATTATATTTCAACAGTCAGTTTCGTGCAATTAAGGATGAATATTTAATAAACCACATCATAGTTACCTCACAGTGATGACCATATTAGCAACTTTCTCAATCAATATCATAACCCTAGTTGAAGTAAAATTAGTTGAAAACTATTAATTTACTACGAGAAGAGTAATGGGAGCGTTTATAAGACAAATCGCTCATTAACTAAATGTACTAAAACGCATTTTAAGAGTTTCTTTCAGAGCCAACAAGGTGACTAGATTTTAGAGAGTAATATGTTAGAGCTAAATAAGTAAAGGCCTTTTTAACTACCCCAAAACCATCAATAAGACTATCCACAAGGTTATGACAGCTCACAAATCTCAGAAGTTAAAGCCGACTTTACGACTGATCCAGAAAGGCAGATTTCAAGTGAAAAAACAAAGGTATGAATAAGCCTAAATTTGTATAAAAATATGAAACAACACTACAAATTATGCATTCATTAGGAGTCTGTTGAGGAAGGGTAAATGTGGCGATTAAATGGTGAAGTCAACCATTTACTTCAAAATAACCTGATTCACTGTCAAGGTGATAAAGTGACTAGACTTATGTAAGGTCACTATAAATTCTCAATAATGAAATTTTTCCATTAATAACGTCTCTTGACGTAATGAAAATAGTGAAAAGAATTTGAAAATAGATTTTCGCATGGCATTTAACAGCCCCCCTCATCTTGCCACCAGAATTTAAAGTAAATGGTCGCAACCACTCACACTTGGCTAAATTCAAGATGATGATAATGTATATTGATTGTATCAACAATCGATTTGAAGAAACTGTCGTCAGTTAAAGTTACATAATTTTCAAGCCCATTTATGGTGTGAGCTTGCTAAAATTATGTTTGGTAAGGTAAACGTACATTAAATTAATTTATACTTCAAACACTTACAATCGGAAAGGCGTTTTACCGGAATTAACCTTTGGTTATGATCCTCTGGCTAAAACATGTGTCTATATGGTGAGTGACGCTCAATTTTCAAGGAGCTGTCGCGTTATGGTCAAACTATAAAGAAGCAAGTTTCTTGGTTGCAAAAAGGGGGATATATGTTCCAAAATATGTAAAGCAATTTTGAACGGTTGTGGAAGCTTAGGATGAGTGGTCATGCATAAAGGGATGCCTAAATAAGAAGACTCCTTTTATGCCCATTTTCTCGTATTTGACGCATTAAAAAAAATTGATAAATCAATGGGCTTCGCAAGTCTTAAAATTATGGAGACGATTGCCACCTTGTTATAACAATGAGAGTGAAATAGAATATTCATTAATATTTCTGGCATGTTCCAGTTATTGTTTATCCAGTGAGGGTTTACATTTCTTTTCATAAACTGCTAGAGCGTCTTTAAAAGCCCAAATTAGTCGAAGAGGTTTAAATGGCTCTACTGACCTCGAAATGTGAGCTAAATAAATGAAAATTATGTCATTTTAATACAATTTCTATTTGCTAGTTAGCAGTGGACATTTGCCCATTTGGAATTTTTTATCTGCCTCTATCCCTAAGCTACCTCAGATGTCTTGAAAGAGAGAAAATTGGATAAACACTTAAGAGATATTGACATTGCGTGGTATAAATCAATTAGTGTGATATAAATGCGAAACTACAATGCAAGCAGTGTAAATAAAAGTTCTGAATTAGTGCGAAGAAATTGACTGTAGTTAATTTCAATAGCCAATAATATTGCACCTCAAAGTCCATTGGTCAGTGTACACGTATTCAATCAATCACGTTTTCAAGGCTAGTAAAAAGCAAGAACGTAGAATATTTTTCAAAAATATAACTTTAACTACTATGGTTAAAATCAACAAGAAAGAATCACCAAAGGCCTTTAAAATGTTATTAGAACTAGAGAAAAACCACACTATTTGTCATTTAATAGTAATTAATGAAAAACATACCCTTGTAAATACATAATTATACCCCGGGATTAGTTCAAAACCATAAAGATAGAAAATAAAAAGTTTATCAGAAAAGTTGAAATGAAACAAAATTGAACTTCGTAGTTAATTTATCACAATGGACTATCTCAAATCGATCGAAATGCATTACAAAAATATAGACACATATAATCAATGATAGAATGGAAATCATTATATTTCCGCGCTTCTCTGGGCTTTTGATTGTCGCATTGAATAAGAAAATGGATGCCAATCGAAATTAGCGACCCAGTCTAAAGTGAATATAAATGTGCCTCTAGCAATTCCATCTCTCCAATTGTGCACAAATTCATTTGCTTGCAAATGGATTTTAAACCCTAAACTTTACTTTCCAAATCAAATTTCAAGTTGTGGATTAATCGCCAAAACTACCGCCGCCATTGGTGACAATGACAAGGAAAGCACTAAAAGCTTCATCTCTCAAATGTGATTGTCTATGTAAAGACGTGCTCTGTTCCAAATTAACTTTATAAAGCAGAGTTCGCAAAATAATAAGAAAAGACTTCAAAAATTGTGAATAGATTTAAGTCAAAATCATAATATTGTGAAAAAAGAAAATAAGATGTCTGAGTAATTTAACCAAATTAATTTAAATATTAAACATACGTATGTCATCATGACAAAAGTAATATTAAAGATAAATTTAAAATGATGACTGTGATATAATTAAGCAAATCACACCTGTAGTAATAATTTTATCAACATTTATAATCATAACTTTCAGGCTATTGTATAAAATAACTTTTATTATAAATTATATATTATAAGTAGGCATAATTTACAACCTGCACTCAGGTAGTTATTGATTCCCACTTTCGTGCAAATAATACCCTCAATTCACAAAATGAATTACCAGCAATGACCTTTAAGTATAAGCACTGTGCTTACTAACTGGAAGCGAACTTGTTTTAGAACTTTTGAGGCCTTCCTTTTCGCACCGCAGAACACGTATCGACTGCCGCAGTCGAGAAGGAAGAGCATGCGTTGCAAGTAATCCCGCAAATGAAACACTACCTGGATTTGGTACTTTCGACCTGCTTTTCGATAACGCCTTTCTTAGCGCCTTTCCTAATCTACTTCATACTTCACGGGCCAAGCAGGTGTCCATTCTATTTTGTTCTGATTGGATGAAATGATGTTTTTTACCGGATGCATGAAGTCCTTCCCTTTTCAGATAGGGTTCAAAAGGCGAATGTACTAATTTAAGGTTAAGAAAGTCTGAATCGAAGACAAGTACAAATAGACTTTATTAATAGAGGAATTTTAAAGACGTTGATAATTAAAATATTAATTTTAGATAAGTATAAATAAAGGAACTTTGAACTTAACACTGTTGAATGGGGCTAATAAAGTTTCCTAAGTGTTGAAAATCATGTACCCAATCTTAGAGGTCACCCCTGTGACGAATCTAGGTCACAAAATGGAAATAGAAGAAGTTCCCTGCTTTGTGAAAATTAGTTGTTAATGAAGCGAAAAGGAAGAGATGTTTGACACAATATAGATGCGCAAATAAATGGTTCTACTCATGCTTTTAGGTTAACAGTCTTAAGTACATTTGCATTGGTTAGAACATGTGTTTGGGGGCCTATATTTGGAGTATTAATTAGAAATCTGATCTTTGAGTTCATTTTGTGTTCGAACATGCTGAATGAAACGATTCTGAATGTCATTCCTTATATAGGAAAATTGTTTAACATTACTTAGAAGTAATAAAATTCAATTTATTGCTACGGGTAAAAATTCCTACCTCCAAGCGGACAGAGAACACGTGAAGCAAAGCATACTACTTTTCATCCATCAAGCTTTGAATCCTTACAATGATACTAAAGACATTTACTATAATCTACGATCAAGGGTCTCCAGTTTGTCGATGTTAAGGAATTAAATATGGCAATAAGGACTCAAATAATGCTACCTACAACCTACAAATACTGTCGATGACGTTTAAACAACCCTGAGTACTATGGAAGAGTTATCGCAGAAACTCGCATTTCCATGGTGCCATTAAATTCAATAGGTTGAGAATTTACCAAACCTACAGAGCTGAACGGAGAAATGAGTCCATTTAATTGCGTCGAAACAACAAATAATGCATCCTTTTACATAAAATTCCTGATGGAGAGGAGAGATGGATCGTTTGAGATAACATTGGTGGGGAAATGATTATTTCAATATCTTGCATAAACTCCATTCTCTAAACTAGGCCAGGAACTTATCTTTAGACAGTTCTTTCATGCATTTGCCGGGATGCTTGTGGAATAATCTGTTCAGAAAGGCTAAAGCTGGACGAAGCAAGTACAGTTGAAGTTTGTTTTTGACAACAAATGGGAGAACAAAGGCAAAAATTAAAAGATGGACGCCAATGATAATTTAACTGAAATGGGTAGTTCATCAACATGACAATCCTGCCCTCACAAAGCAATTCTGAACTAACAAAAATTCGGGTAATGTGCTGAGCAATCAAACCATATCCTCCATATTCGCCAGACCTTGACCAATTTGAAAACAGCTTTTCATGCCCATATAACACAGTCTAAGTGGAAATAGAAATTAAAAAGCGACAGAATTCGAAAATCACATTTTAGTTTGAAAGGGAGGGGGGAGTCGTGGAGTCATAAGCGCAATGGAAAAGCCGCAAACAATGGGGAAAATTACATTACATAATAATATATGATGAAGTAAAGCTTGTTTTTAATATGTCCGATCTCTTATTGGCTCTTCTTACGCCAATATATTTCATGGCTGTTGATCATTCTAGTTACTGAAAACGTACCAACAGAAAACAAAACTGTGCCATCTGACCTGATAGACGTAAGCATTGCCATTATTACATTGATTGACAGCAAACAACAAAGAAAACGCAGTTCATTAGACTATGATGAAATGTGAACCGTCATTCCAATAGGCAAATATTGAATACAACTTGTCACGAACGAGCTATTATTATTGTTATTCCCAAACGTCTCGAGTTAAAGATAATGAGTTCTGGAGAAATTCGTGCTTCCATGAGCTAATTTTCCCAAGACACCTTGTACTATTGAAAAGTATGTTCCCATTGTCTTAGTCGATACTTTATTATGGACTTTAACGAATCAACTTTTACCAACCCGACCTAATCAAGCGCAATGTCATATCAATATTACACACAGAGAAAGATGAGTGGGTAAATATCCATTCAAAAATAGTTACTTTGAAATGAAAATAAGAATAATACGCAAAAAATAGAAGATATCAATTGAAGTGTAAATTTCAGTTAATCATTGAGCTGCTCTTGACTCCAGCTTATAATCTGAGGCCGTAAATAAGGAAATGATTTTGATACTTGAATTGAGTAGACTATGTACTTCCTTGCATAATCTATCGTCGTCTTGGCAATTAAAAAAATAGCCTCGTAATTTCATATTGGCACGGTAACAAGATCTTTAATCATTCCTACTATATCAAAGTTGCCTTACCACTTACAGAATAATTAAACAACGTGCGTTTAGTAAGTTGATAATCTCTAGCAAATTCTCGCAAGAAACCAATACCAGAATGACTCAGAATTATATCACTACACAATTTGCGAGAACCGACGTGCTCCAACAATGATATAACGTAATGTCTTATTGGCTTTACTCAAAATAAGCTTTTACTTCCGAATATATACTGCACGAGAAAATCTCTTATTTTGTAAGGAACTTGCTGGAAATCTAAGCATTAGCCCTCATAAGTGGTAATAAAGAAAGCAGTGAAATGAATTGAATTTTATGTGGCATTACGAGACAGCAAAATTGAAGCAAGTACTTTTTCATGAATGTTTTATTTGCCTTCAAAGTTTAAATTTTATTAAAGCACAAGCCTGCCAAAAACTAAGTTGTCATTAAAGGTCAACTGGTGAAGTTAGTAGGCTAATTCAATTGCGAAATATTTAGCAAGGCATGAATATTACATGAGTCAATTTACATTTAACAAAGCGTAGTTAAAGAAGATTTAAGGAATAATTTTAAGTGCCAATTTAGTTAAAAGATAAGAAAGATCGATTATGAGATCAAGTGAAAATTAAAGTAGCCTGATTCTCGACTAATACATTTGCCTATCCTTCATTAAATTACAGAAGCTCACTACTTACCTGTTGTGCGAAATGACTAAGCACGTCCACCGGTAAAGAATATCCACTTTCCGTTACGATTGCAGAATTGCTGAGTGCCATATGAGATAATTTTATCTCCTAAATGAAATGAAGTGCTAAGATCGATCTTTCTTGATTAAAAGGACAGCTCACGAGGACTGCACCTCATTGGCAGGCATTTGATCCAATCCAAAAGGCAGTTCAATAAAATTATATTATACCCCATTTAGCAAATAAGTTACAACTCAATTACTAAAAGCCAATGAAGCGAAATGATTTTATAGTTTAACTTTTTTCATTCTGCATCAATTTTTAACTTGCCTGAAAAAATAAATTTTGAATTTGTTCAGCAAATAAAAATAAGTGATAGGAGACCCAAAATACAAGCGGCTTTTTAAATTTCTAGTAGAAATAAGTGTAAGTAAGTAAGTAAATGTGAGAAAATAAAACATATGGAAAACAGGTGTCTTGCTCCTATATTTTGCAATTTATTTTGCTTTTGAAATTTGACAAATTCCAGCGTAAAGTGAGCCGATTAGCATAAGGAGATTCCTAGAGAATAGTATGCATGGAAGAAATTGAATATATCCACTTTCAGCTGTCAGATGTGAAGACGTTTAGGTTTGGTTTTGATGCAAATACTAGCATTTTATCAAGAGAACAAAATACGCCATTGATAGGCATTAATTAGAGTCTTTAGAAGAAATTACTCGTAGTTAGTACCACGAAACAACATAACTAATCGATAAAGAAATTCGAGAGTGAATAGTTTGGAAAAAAATTCATATTTCTGGATGAAGGATTTGGAAGTACCACTTTTATTACGAGAGTTTAGCTTGGAACTAATATATATTGAGGTTGTTTGATAACCAACCTTTGTGTTGAACATAGTTCGCATCCTTTAGGTTACCCAGAATGTTCCAAATTGTCACCACACAGTGAAGTCCGAAATTCAGATATTCAAGTTCAAAGGTGACTATTTACTCTAACTGAGATATATGATCAGACAAACAGTGCGGATCGTCGTGTGAAACACCGAGCCACAAGGTCTATGATGGAGTTTCAGCAAATTTCAGAAGATAAAAGTTACCGAATTGGCTTATTTATTCGTTGCAATGTGTACAATTAAGGTTCCTTACGGCAAGAAAATGAATATGTGTTAATAGTGATTTATAGAATTAAAACGACCAAGATTTACGGAATAACTAATCACAATAAGTGCTACTGATCAACACTTCTTTAAGACAGTTTCACACGCAGACTTAAAGGAGAGATACTATAATTATCATAGATAGAAAGAAGAAAAAACAGTTTTAAGTTCATCAGAATTCGAAGTTCCTATAACGAACCAAAAAGCAGCAACAGGAGGGTGAGAAGTTATCAGGACTCTTTGAAGTTCCTAAAAAGTGTTCGGACTTCAAAGTTCGTGGTACCGTGACAGAAATTAACAGTTACATAAATTAAAGACCCCACTCACTAAATTATTGTCCTTAAACTTCAAATTATGCGCGCTTTTACAAGTTTTTATTTTGCAAAAAAAGGTGATAACAACGACATCATTTGGTCTTTAGAACAAGGCGCCACCTCTCAATTAAACTTTCATTACTTCTATTCCTCACAACTTCCTTTATTAACACGGTATTTAAATCCAAGTCTCCTTGACTGTGACGTAAGAAAAATTAATGACGACCCCTAATTGGTAGTCTCGGTCAACAATCTTTCGTAAAGTTCCTCTTACTGACAAAGATTAATGTGACTAATAGAATATATCATATAATTATTCGTTCCGCTTCCGGATAAAAATCATCATAAAATTTTGGGGAAATTTGATCACTATAACAAGAATTGCCAGAAAGTTTAGTTTTTCGTAATTTGAACAATGAGTAATTCATTAGATACTCATTTTGCAAAATTTCACCACAAATAATAATTTATTTAGGGAAATTTATATAATGATAGGGTTGAAATTACTCATTGGAAAAGACAGCATTATTCATGGACATAAATTTGTTAAAAAACTAACCAAAAAAGGTTAGCACGCTCCAGTGAATCAAATTTAAACGCTGGAGTCAAATAGCATGAACTTTGCACAATTCTTTGTTTGAGAATGTAACTATTAATCAGCACTCAATCTATGGTTCGTCACTCAACCGTTAGGGTATACTTCTCGAATCGAATACCTGGGTACACACACAGAAGGGGAAGTACCGTCCAGCGTACTTATATCGTAAGTTAATTAGAAAAAGCCCCCTTAACAGAGTCAATCACGCTACTCATTTGGTTGAGAGCAAGAAATACCACCTGGTGTCGTATAATTGTAAGTTAACTTGGCGAAGTCACTAATGCAAGTCCACATCCTATCATTTTTTTGCCGAATAAGAGCTATGCATTAATGACAAAAAGCCATTGACCGTTAGAATATATGGAAACAAATTAATTCAAAAAAGGACGATCAATTGAAATAGTAGATTCTAAAACAATTAGGCACCTAACAACTACAACTTCAATTATATGAACTCTCATGGAAATCTCATTCTATCACGAAAAAAAACACAAGATTAGAATAAAATTCGCCTTCATCTACGATTTAGGTGCCAGTAATTCTCTTTACCAATATTCCCCGATAAAAAGGCTACCTGAAGTTACGATATTTCCTCAAAATAATAAAGTAAAACGAAATGTAGACTCACTGGTTCAGATGACATCTCGGGTTGAGGAGCCGGCGACATATTAAGACTAGAAACAATCCTCAGTGAAGGTTTAGCTCCAGATTTTTGTTGAATTCTTCCAGGTGCTGATTCATCTCCACCTTTATTAGTTCCTCCCACCTTAATTTTGAAGCTCTTCTTGATGTTTTTCATAACTCCAGAAAAGGGGGAAACGGTTATCACCGAGGATTTGTTTGATGTATTTGCATTCTCTGCAGAAGTTTCAGATTCACTTTGTTCCTTAGAGGATTTTAATGGCTTAGAGATTGCTGAATCGTCTTCCACGTGCTTCTTTTGCCATGGAAGCTTTAAACTACCAGGAGCTGGAAGGGTCATAGTTCGCTTTGGTTTCTTTTTCTTATCTTCCACCTTGACCTCCTCCTTTAATTCTTCAGACTCTGCCACTGATGCATCTGCGATTTCAGTTGGTTCACTTGCGTCTTCCTTTACAGGTTCGGGTTCATTCAATTTTGACTGTCCTTCTTCTTTAGGAGAAGACTTTACATCTTCGGTTTCAAGCTCTTCAGTTACTTCTTGGTGTTCGTTCGTAGCTACCTGGGGACTAGATTCATGCACATCTGTTTCCTCTTCATCAATATGTTCTTTGACATCAACCTTGTGCTCCTCGTCTGAGTTAATTTGCTCATTTTCATGTTTAGATTCCGAGGGCATGTCCTGTGGCTGAGATTCCTGGACTTCATTTTTATGTTCCTTGATTGTTTTCAGCTGTCCATTCTCATCTTCCAGATGACCCTTTGAATCCTCACTACCTTCAAGGGCTTGGGGATCGGTGGCCTCGCTCGAATCATCCAAATCGTTTTTCTCTCCCTTTTCAACCAAAGTGCGTTGAATTTGCATTTCTCCGTTCGTTGCAACAGTCGTATTTAATATGTAAAGGTGGCCCTTTTTGGGACTATCCGGTGAAATAATTACATTTGTACCACTAGTGCTTAGTGCTTGCATATCTTCAGATGTAATTGTGACCAATCCCTTGCCGCCATTATCAGCAGCGTCATTTTGGTCATCACTCATTTTACCTTCTCTCACGCGCTCTCTTTTAGCTAAGCAGTTGCTGGATCAGTCGAAAGTGGGTTGTGCTAGATTTTGCTAGCTTGACACAGGTACCTACCACCTCGCGTTTTGCCTTCCCACTATCCACGCTCTATATCGCTATGTGCGCTTAAGGCTAGATGCGTTCTACCTTTATCACGTGTTCGCAGTGTGAGTGCGATGACGGTGTGTCTGTTCAAGGTCTGTCTGTACCACTAGTAAAAACGCGCAATAGCTGTTAGTCACTCCAGCACGAGACTGGTGTGCATTTCCGGTCTGTCCACTGCACTAACTTAACCTAAGTTAGCCAACTACCGGCTTCCTATTGGTGCATTTTTAATGATTACTCCAGTTAGATTGGTGACTTAAATGAATTGAGTGGTGGGAGCAGGGAATAGGTAGACTTGTTTATTTAACGGGGGCTCAGAAATTAACTGCAACTTTCCACATGAACCGATTTAATTTTAAACCATTCATATGACCTCTTCACTAGGCGGTTACAAGTCAATAATTGCTACCTGAAATCCATATAATTTGCTTAAATAAAATTCACTTGAACTGCCCTAATGATAACTAGACCATAAATCGTCAATCCAAATTTAGAAAATCAGTTAAGAATTTTTATGAAGTAAGAAATAAGTTGAGCATAGCCGTTTCGTTTTCGATTAGCATATTTCTTTCGTTTTAAAGCCGTATGTCTTTGATTGTGCCCGTTCGCCGCATGCAAAACGAAGATCCCCGGGTCTTCACAGTTGAATTATGTCCAGAGGAACAAATCCATTTTTAAGGGCAATTTGTCTTTCCTGAGTTTTATATGGGTGTGTGACTACTCGACATTTTTGCTTTACGACGTAATAATTTAGCATCATCGTGTGCTATTTACATGTAATTTCTAGCATTGCTATGCTTTAGTCTTTCAAATATTCCGAAGTTCAAGGCCTTGTAGTGTTCATGAATACCGGCATACGACTTGATTTGCCCAAGCACGGTTTCCGCTCAGACTTAGAGCATTTATTTTGTTTTAATCATAGCACCTACATTGAAAGGAGAGGGGTGTGCGATAGACTTACCTCCAAGTGGTGCACCCTGGGCAACGTATACTCATACGGCAAAAAAGTCTATTAACTGGCGATTGACTTCTGGCTTAAAACTATAATGGCCCAACTGTATGCCATATTCTACCACTTCCGCAGTACTCATCCTACCTTTTCTCTGCCTTTGTGTCTGTCTCTTTAAATATATAAATCACTTCATGTCTGTCTCTTTAAATATATAAATCACTTTTCTGTTCCCCACCCCTCGAATTTCTGTTACTTTGATGTTCCTTCCCCCTATGAAGCCCGAAGTCAGGTAAAGGGCTAATGATAACCATCAAGACGCCTGACATTTGATATAAATAAATGAATAAATTAAAAGGAGATGTACAAATAAAGCCCTTTTCAACTTACGATGCTGACAGGTGGAAGATGTTGGAATAAAAGAAGCTAAAATTTGTGGGTAGATCTTAACACGATGAGCAATTAACAGCTGAAATAACTATTGGTATCTCATAGTCCTTAATATTTTCACTGTTAGAGCTATTTTTAGAAAGTATAGTGCAGTTAAGAGTTGAGCTAAGGGCAATAGCGTGTGCGTTTCTCATTAAGCACTCAGCATTGTTGTGCTCCTCAGTAACGATGAGTATTGAAAATCCCTTCCTTTTGAATAGCCTAAGGAATTTAGAGGACAAGCACAATTAAACACATTCTTTGCAACCTTATAAGTTGCTTTGTAAGTCAATACCTCTTGACAGAGCATAAATACATGAGAGAGAAAATCGGTTGCTGTTAGTGTGGTTAGTCATTTCACCTTTTGCAACTGAAAACTAACTCATAACTTATAATTCATCCGTGCGTTGAATCTCACAGGCATCATCAAACATTGGAGATTTCGGTTGCTGTCGGCAATTATGGAAGCCAATCAGGCACTAATTGTATCGATTATAGTAGCAAACCAGGGGTTTACGATAGATTTACCTTCACATGGTGCACCCCAGGCAACGCATACTCATATGGCAAAAAAATAATAAATAAATAAATTTTGAAGGGAGTGGACAGGAAATATGCCTTTTAAGAAAAAATTGAAGCTTCTCCTTCGGGCAATTTATATCTGAATTTTGTCACAACTCTTTGTACTCTCCATTTGGGTGGGAAGACAAAACCTACATTGAAAGTGATTTCAGTTGCCAATTATCCAATATTTTTTGAGGAATCTTAAATAATAGCAAAAATGTAATTTTTCTACTGATCATAACAGGGATAAAGGTGTATGAAGACTCGATTGAGGTGTCACGATTAACTCTTCTGTTATTTTGGCAATCGTTTGCATCCTTTGGTTCGTGCTTTTGTGTTCTGACAGTTTATATTCGTGGAAAAATTTTGTCATGATTTCACTGAATAAAGTCGCATAAGAAATATGTCAGCAAAATTATATACCTGCTTGAGCGAAAATATAAGCTGAGTGATTGTTTTTGTTGAAAAAGAGGAAAAAAGAAGCAAAAAGAAAAAGTAGAACACAAAAGAATATTAAGATAACGGAACTAAGAATTTTTCGACCATTTATCCAGGTGGTTTAATTGCTCCAGTTCACAACTACGTCAATATAGTTACTATCTCAAAATTTAGTTTTCTTTCAGGTGAATTCCAATGAGGGATTTTATAGTTCGTATTAGTAAATTTTATACTAAAAGTCGAAACCCCTCAACTTTTAACTGTAAGAAATCGATTTTAATTGGTTAATAATAAAATCAATAAATTTTAAACCGTGGAGGGCAAAAGAGGGGCTTAGTTATCATTTATCAGATGTGTAAGTCACGACTCAAATTTCATGAATTGTCCGCCTAATTTGTTGAAAAAATCTTGTGCAAAGTGACCAAGGTTTAATAAATGGCAATTCGAACAGTTACCTTTGTTCCAAAGCATCTATGTTTTCCCTTAGTGGAATGCATAATCTCAACACAGAAGTGCTGGAATAACCTTCATATTCCTTAATTCAGAGTTGCACATAATCTGATGTCCAATTTTTCGGCCATGTCCACCTCAGTTTAGTCAGCAAATATTTATGTAACCCAATTTTTCAATCTCCTATAGGCTTACACATTGATTGGGTCATTGGCTTAAGCTAACTGCATATGATTCCGAATTGAGGTTTATAGGCATGTTTTTCGAAATATAATCCGCAGTTAGTGATTATAATACAATGGGGAAAGTGGTTTATAAAGCCAATTTAATATATGCCCTTATTTGTCCTCTTAAGTAAATAACTACACCTAATTTATAGTGCGTATATCCACCATAAAGTGTGAGTATTCAAGTCTTACAATCCCACTGATTTACGAATCTGATGTACTCTTACCACTACGTCTGAGCACATAAATTATTACCCAAGCTTACAGTTTGAGAGGATAGTGGTTTTACCAACTGAAAAGAAACATCACTATGCAAATAAATAGAAAATTTTATTTGATTTAAAAAAGGGTTTAGAAGTCAGTACCTGTAATTCGTTTAATAGGGATGAATAAGTGGAAGATCTAAACAATCATAGGCATATGGATACGAAATTGCATTAGACGTAGGACTTTCATAAAATTAGTTATATGAATGTAAGTTTGCTTTTTTCCCCTAGAAATGATGATTGTAGTGATTATGGTGCCCGTTATAGGTAAAAAGTCGACCCTAGCAAGATGGGAAGTAGATTTATGCACATACAAGAGGTTTAATAAATTTTAGCAATAACAATCATTAATCCTGAAATGGAGAAGAGAGTTAATTGGCTAATAATGATTGAAGCATGTTAGAGGGAGACCAATAAAATGTATATCAATCATACCTTTCTCAAAGTTTTCAATTTGTCTGCTGTTTTTGGTTGAATCTCTATTCATGATACATAGAATATGTATTTATTTCGAATTGCAGGTGTTTTGATAGCTACTATTAGCCCTTTAGCTGACATCGGGCTTTACAGAGGGGGGGGGACATCAAAGTGAAAAAAATCGATAGGGGGAACAGAAGAGTGATTCACAGATGTAAAAGTGACGGGCAGACACAAAGGCAGAGAAAAGGTAAGTTGAGTATTGTGGAAGTGGTCGAATATGACACACAGTGGGGTCATGGTAATTTGATGTCAGGAGTGAACTGTCGGATTATAGACATTTTGCTGTATGATTATGTGTTGCCCAGGGTACGCTATGTGGAGGTAAGTCTATCGCACATATAAAGTTCAATTAAAATAATCCATTAGTTGGCCTTTCTCGACATAACAGTTTTTACTCTGAGGGTGTGCGATAGACTTACCTCCACGTGGTGCACCCTGGGCAACGTATACTCATATGGCAGAAAAGTCTATTAACTGGCAGTTGACTTCTGACTTCAAACTACAATCACACCACTGTATGTCATATTCGACGACTTCCACATTACTCACTTCACCTTTTTTCTACCTTTGTGTCTGTCTCTTTTGCATCTTTGTAGCACTTCACTCTATGCCATATTTGACTATTTTCACAGTACTCACTACCTTTTTTCTACCTTTGTGTCTGTCTCTTTTACATCTTTTAAACACTCTTTTGTCCTTTTTTCTACCTTTGTGTCTGTCTCTTTTGCATCTTTGTAGCACTTTTCCGTCCCCCTCCCCCTCCTCTCGACTTTTTTCACTTTGATGTTCCTCCCCCCCTGTGAAGCCTGAAGTCAACTAAAGGGCTAATGATAACTATCAAAACGCCTGCCATTTGATATAAATAAATAAAGTATTTACTCCGGCTGAATCGTGAATGTGACTATATTATAAGGATAAACCAATACTGAGTACAGTATTTTCCAAGCCGATAATATTACTATCACTCTCTATATATCGAATTACAAACGAAACCTCCAAATATTGCTCAAATATACGAGAAAATCTGTCTCATTGAAAGTTAGATCCTTTTCACTTGGTGGTGATTTTTTATCAACAGGCAGCGAGAAGTCATAGCAAAATACCTGGTGTATCTGCGCATTTATTTATAATTCCCATAGCGCTGTTACTGCCGGAAAGCGAGTGACTTTGTGCACAGCTTTAATTATCAGTATCGAAGCCAATCATTCACTCCCTGATATGGCTGTCATATGGCATTAGTCAATAATTTATATCAACACGTATTCTTTAAGTAAAACACTTCTTTACACGCAATTGGTTTAAGTTTGTGGATTCCGATCATTCTCTCCCTGCTCGATAAATAGACTCCTAAGGACATAACCCCCTCTGTGGATCCTTTATCGTGAGATGATTTTGAAATATTTGATTTATACTCCAATGTATTTTCCATTACGTTTCCATGTGGCTGTTGCGTGAAGTTAGAAGGAACTTTCTATGAAATTCAATTTGAACTACTGTTCCATTAGCAGTAAATAAGACAAACATTTGTTAAAGGTTAGATTTAAGAATTTATAATCTTCTATTCAGAAAGAATACAAGAAATGTCTAATTCACGGTTATTTTTAGCCAAAACAAATGAAACATATGTTCTCTTATCAAAGTCTAGAATCATTGGAATGTATATGTAATAAAAGTCATTTTGTTTGTGTTGAACAATAGGTGTTGTTATGTGCAAAGCCGATCAAGAATTCCTTCGCTGGTGCATATTTTCCATTTCATTATTATTCTATCTACCTAATGCAAGTTCAGGATGAAATTTCAGTCGAGCTCTTGTAATTTTATTCGGAGATTCAGCACCTGCATTTGATAGCCATAGTCTTCAATGATTAGGTTGAATTTCAAATTCAATAGATGTATACTTATGTGCTCAGTCAAAATTTATTTATGTGGCTGAAAGTTGATACAGGTCTTGGGGTTTGCGAGACTTAACACGTATAAATTGACCAAACACATAAAGCTCACATGCTAATCAAGATACATACAGTCGATTCTGATGAAAATTTCAGCAAAGTTCGATTTTTAATAAACATTGACAACAGTGGATCATTTCTTCATTATCTTTTCTGTTGAAATGATTACAAATTTTCAAATTGCAAAAGATTTTAAAACCAATATAAATTAGTTTTTCGATCGTACTGATGTTAAATTTAAGCAAGTGTGAGAGGTGAAGTTAGTACTCCATTGTCAATCCAGTGGTTTCAGATGATACAACCTCGAATGTTTCAAACATGATAGATTAAAGTGACTAGTATTTATTGTTATTACCTAACCATCCGCAGAAAGAAAATGAGTTAACTTAATAAACAAACTCCTGAAATATTTTAAGTTCTGAAGTTAGCAAAATAAACTTCAAGTATAAATTTAAAATCACTTTGGTCTGCTAAAAAACGTCACATTAAAGACCATTCCATAGGTCAAATTTTGACGCAAATATGACGTAATCAACTAGCTTGTCATTAATTAAGAAAATATGACGAAAATTCCCCCATCTTAGACAAATTGTAAGCAGCATTACTCTTAAATGGAACGTCACCAGTTTTCAATTTCATGAACCTTGTCTTTACAGGTATATATTTTCATACTAAAATTAGATGAAATGGAACTATAGAGGTTGTGCCCAGACATCGACAATGGTAATCTATCGTATTTTTTAACCAGTTCCATTGAAAGGTAAGTTCAAAATCAAATGCTTTCAAACGTTCCAAAGATTTGGGTTATTGTGAACAAGAAGTCCTAACTGCGTCCTAAACTGCGTTTAACTATTGACCTCAAAACTGATATCGTTATTTCACCTCTCATCAGTAAAATTTCAATTGAGCGTTTCGTATCTAAGGTAAGAAGAGGAGATACAAACAGAAATGGCTAATGTTTGTGGGGGAGCGGGTATGCAGAATCAGACTGTACAGAGTTGACTTGATTATCCAGGTATTCGCCATTATTTTGACCAACAAATACAACTCACATCATGTTATAATTTGGAGTAAGTAGAAGTGAAGCAACAAACTAATCGATCCTCTATTACTATGGCAGCCTTAGTATATCAACTAAAAATTCTCTAAGAGGATAGCGAATCAACGCTTTGATGTGCATAGAAAGTGGTACGATGATTGCCTACCAATTCCAGGTCATAGATGTGAAAAGAAACCCACAAAATCGTCATTAGCACCATAGCTTAGACCACGGAAGACCACCGTATATTGTGGTCAGCTACCACTCATCGATTGGTTCAATGCCTCTCTATTCATGCCTTATCACGTTGAAAAGGTGAGACGTCTAACATTAATGATAGGCCTAAATATTTTACCATCAAGCACATTTCAATAAATGCTTTTAATTCAAACAATTTTTCTCTAGCCCTCAAGGATCCGATTAGCTCCAACTTTAAAAATGTCCTTTCTTACTGTAAAATTCAACTTAAAAAATTATATTTACCTAAGGTTATAATAATATACGCAAACTATAAAAATATTAAATCATCAAAAAGGAGGAATTAGTATTCAAGATTTTTAATTTCACTGATATTTTATTCAGTCTGAATAGGTAAATTCCCAGCTTATTCTATCTTATCACTCCATAGTGGCAGAAAATAATAAGGTTTAGTTCTGACAATTTTATAATTACTAATGATCGTTCAGAGGCATTCGCAATGGAAATGCTCCAAGGGAAAATGTTTATTTTTGGCGCACAATTTGTTGCAAACAATATTTCATTGTCAGTTGAATAGACAACTGAACAGAAGGAGGATGATAGCCTGAAAGAATTGCTTGGGGTTTCCGAAAAAATGTTTTCCGACCATTGTCTTCATTCAGTCTGTTAGGGATAATTCATCAACTTAGGTCTTAGTCTTTTACAATTGTGAAAGCGCAAATTTAATAAGCATTAATTTGCTTAAAGCTTTTAAGTAATGATCATGTACAGACATAATCAACTAGCTATCTGCCTTAAGCATGACAAATCAGGCAAATTTTCTATCTAACTTTTGAGGACATAAAATATTTTGAATCCGGTAAATTGAAACAATGAAGCAGTTATTTGGTTGGTGCGAATATCCGTTATAGATGGCGCTTAATCAACTGCGCATATTATTGCTCGGGTATCTCGATTTCCATTACCTCGTTATTTATGTTCTGCACATAGGCAGTTAAATAGCTACTAGCAAAAATAGGCCAACAAGGGATTT